>JZKD02S1161292.1:660656-705145 GCA_000966675.3 Picea glauca | reverse complement strand
AAAATTGCCTTATAAAAGTATATTGTAATTTCATTGTAAATCTGGACCGTTCATTATAAGGTCATATATCTAATGGTAGAGATTATGTTAGGGTTTTTTTCCCTAGAAGGAAACCCTCTTTTATGAAGGAAATGTATTGCGGCTATGGTTGATGGTGAATATTGTATTCTGAGAGAGGAGACTGTGAGAGAAAGAAGAGAAAGTTACCGTGGGTTTTGCTGTAGGTTGTATCCCTTCATTTGCTAGATAATAATAAAGGAAGGACCTGACAATTTCTCTGTTGGACGTAGCCCACACTGGGTGAACCACGTAAATCTGTGTCTCTCTTGTATTGTGTGTCTTCTGTGTTTTGTTTCTGCATTTGTTTTATTTTATTGCTCCGTGGTCTTGTTTTTCTAACAAATTTCTATTTGTTCTATTCATTCATGAAGTATTTACATAAGTTACATTGTTCTTCACTGTCTCTATACTCTCTGTGTCTAACTGCTACATCTAACTTCTCACACTCTATCCTATCTTCCAACACAATACTCAAAACTTATCTAAGGAGTGGCTTCTAGAGCTCTTCTTCGTCCTATCTGAATTTTATCCCATCGTTGTTCTAGTGGTTACCTACTTAGTCCTATTACAATCAATGTGAGTTATTAACAGATAAGAGATGACACTCTACATCTGTAATATCTTACATTCATGTAAGAATTTACAACAACCAACCATTCTAAGGCAGTGACCCGATTTTGCAAACAAACTATTTTAAAAATGATATTTCCAAAATATATCAACAATAGCTCTGCCTCTGTTTAATGTTGTTTGAAACTTTGGCGTGCTAAGGTGTCGAATTCTACCTCCACACTTTGCCTCTTTGTCTTTGATGGTGATTCTCCTACATTGTTTTTCCATTTTTTATAATGTCAGGTTCAGTGACCCAACTCGAATCTTCCACTAGGTGATTTCTTCACTTCACCAAATATTCAAGATACATCTTTCTCCTAGTTTTCTTTCCAAATCTTTGTTCTAAGATTTTCTCTATCTGAGGTTTTTCTGCTGTGGGCATATGTTTTTCCCACTGAATCTCCTTCTGGTTATTTAGTTCTCCTGCATCGTCTCCCCTGAAAGGATACATGTATGAAACATTGAATATCGGTGATATCCCAACATTGTCTGGCAACTCAATCTCATAAGCATTGGTTGCAAATTTCCTAAGGATCCGACATGGTCCTATCTTCTTCATCTTCAAATTGTTATATGTTCCCCTTGGAAACTTTTCCTTTCTCAAATGAGCTAAAACTTCATGTCCAACTTCAAATTTAACTTCTCTTCTTTTCTGATCAATTATGTTCTTGTACTTTTGATTATTGTCATGTAGCTTCTCTCTGACTCGATCATGAATCCTCTACATCTTTGTAGAAAAATATTCTACTACAGGGCTTCTAAACTCGTCTTTCTTCAAATCTCTCAATTCTACAATCCCTCTCGGCTGTATTCCATACACTATTTTGAATGGACATTTTCCAATGCTCATGTTTACTAAGTTGTTAAATGCAAATTCTGCCTATGCCAGAATCTGATCCCACTGAAAACCCTTCTTAGTGACTAAAATCCTCAATAAATTTCCCAAACTTTTGTTTACCACTTCAGTTTGTTCATCTATTTAAGGGTGATATTCTAAACTGAAGGACAATTTTTTCCCCAGCCTCTTCCATAGAGTTCTCCAAAATTTTCCTACAAACATTGTGTCTTTGTCTGAAACTATGCTCTTGGGCAACCCATGTAGTCTCACAACTTCCTTAAAAACTTTTTTGTCTATGTGTGTAGAATCACTTGTTTTCTGACATGGTATGAAATGTGCCATATTGGAAAATCTATCTACCACAACAAATATGGAATCACTTCCCTTTTGGGTTCTAAGAAATCCCAATACAAAATCCATACTAATTGCATCCCATGGCCTTCCTGGAATAGGTAATGGATGATACAAACTAGTGTTATGATTATTTCCTTTTGCATGCTGGAAAATATTGCATCTGTCCACAAATTTCTTCGCACCTACCCTCATACCTAGACAATAGTATGAACTTTTCAGCTGTGCAAACATTTTTTCATGGCTGAAATGTCTGGCTAGACCTCCACTATGTTTTTCTTTCAGCAGATTATCTCTCATCGAGCATCTTGATATGCATAGTTTGATTCCCTTGAAAAATAATCCATACTGGATTAAATATTCTATCCACGGAATTTTGTCCCCCAACAAAGGGTTCTCACATGCCACATAAGCTTCCTTAAAATATGGATCTTCTTGGTACATTTCCTTAAGGTGTTCAAACCCTAATGTCTTCACTTGGAATTCTTGTATAATCAAACTCCTCCTACTCAAAGCATCTGTGAATTTTTTAGCACTTCCAGAAATATGTTTGATGACAAAAGTAAAATTCTGTATGAATTTCTACCCACTTAGCATGCCTTCGATTCAAATTTTCTTGCCTAGTAATAAATTGTAAATCTTGATTATCACTATACAAGACAAACTCTTTTGGAATTAGATAGTGCCTCCACTTATTCAAAGCTTGAATCACTACATAAAACTCATTGTCATATGTGGAACACTTTTTCTTGGTTTTATTCAGTTTCTCACTAGAATAAGCAACTGTCCTATTATCCTGACTCAAGACTGCTCCAATAGCTACTCCACTCGCATCACATATTACCTGAAATGTTTTCCCAAAATCCAGTAAGACCAGAATTGGTTGTCCCGTGATATTCTCCTTCAACACTTTGAATCTTTTCTCATCCTCCTGTGTCCAATTAAAAGACTTTTGTTTCTTCTTCACAATATCCATTATGGGCGTACATATACCACTGGAATTTCTGATAAATTTCCTATAAAAACTTGCTAACCCATGAAAAATTCTTACCTCAAATATCCTCCTTAGTGATGACCATTCTTTGATTTCTCTCACCTTCTCTGGACCCATCTTCAATTCATTTTAAGAGATCAAAAAACCCAATTATATGAGTTCTTTCCTCATAAATGAGATTTTCTTCAAGTTTATCAACAACATTTCTTTCCGCAATATCCTTACCACTAATGTCAAGTGTTTTAAATGTTCTTCCTTTGTTTTACTGAACATTAGTATATAATCCAGATATACAATCAAAAGTTTACCTATGAAGTCTTTCAACACTTCATTCATCAACCTCATAAATGTGCTTGGGGAATTTGTCAACCCAAATGACATGACTATACATTCAAACAAAACTTCATTCATATTAAATGTTTTCTTCCATTCATCCCCCTCTCTCATTCTTATTATATGATATACACTCTTCAAGTCTATTTTTGAAAAATAGATTTCTCCACTAAACAAATCCATCAAATCATCCTTTCTGGGCAAAGGGAATATATATCTGATGGTGATCTTGTTGATGGCTCAAGAATGTGTACACATTCTCCATCCTCAATCCTTCTTTGGACTTAACATAGTTGGTACTATGCATGGGATTAGACTTTCCCTGACTAAACCTTTATCCAACAACTCCTGGACTTGATTCTTGACTTCTTCATTCTCTTGAGGTTTCAACCTATATGCTTCTTTGTTTGGAATAAGGTCAATTTGATGGATGATACTCCTAATGGGTGGTAATGAGTGAGGTAACTCATCCACAACTATGTCAACACAATTATTTAATAGTTCTTGGATTTCTTCAGGTAAATCATCCATATAAGTATTTGTAAGGATAACCCTTGGCTTCCTCACTACAACAAACTACATCTCTTGTTCCTTCTTGACCTCATTCAAGAGTTCCTTCCCACTCATGAGAAGTATACCTGAAATAGCCTCCTTCTTTGGTTCCTTGTCTTCTATTGTCAACAACATGTGTTTTCTACCATTCTTCTCTAGGTTATAAGTATTTTTCCTCCCATTATGAGTGAAATTTATATCAATTTTCCATGGTCTCCCCAAAAACATATGATAAACATCCATAGGAATTACATCACATAAAATCTCATCTTTATAACCTCCTATTTTAAATTCAATTTTGCATTGTTGACTTACCATTAATTGATTTCCTTTCTGCAACCATGATACCTTGTATGGGTTTGGGTGTGCAATTGTCTCTAGATCCAGTTTCTCCACCATCTCTGTGGATACTAGATTATCAATGCTCCCATTATCTATAATCATCTTGCAAACTTTGTTCTTTGTTTTGCAAGCAATCTTGAACAAATTCATTCACTAAACTAGTTCTTATGCCTCCTTCTCTTGATCTAGAATAACTTTCCTCATCATAAGGTTCCTTCCCCCTTCTACTGCTTCTGCTTCCACATTCTTATGAGCTTCAGAAATGTGTGCTTCTCCTCCTCCCTCTTTCTTTCTCTCGGGGCATTCCCAAGACATGTGTCATGTCTTTCCACAAACATAACATATGACTTCACCTCCTCTACCTCTTCCTCTTCCTCAAGGAAAAGAGTTTATTCCTCCATGCATTCCTTTCTTAGAAATTCCCCCTTTTTCAGAGTGATTATGATGTTTTCCAGCCTCTTGCTTTGGCTTCTATAACTTCTCTCGAGTGATTCCCTTGCCTCTGCTTGGATTTTCTCCCCTGTTTCACTGGCTTTTCTTTTTGGCCAACTTCTCTTCAACTTTCAAGGCTACTTGATAAGCATCCTTGATTGTGCCAACAAACATCATGTTGATCTCCTCTTGTATCTCATATCTCAACCCATTTATGTATTTGGTTGTTTTTTCATCATCATTTTCTTTCTGTCCAGCCTTGATATTCAGTCTATATAATTCCTCAATGTATTCTTTCACTAATAGACTCTTTTGTCTCAGGTTCTATAACTTTATGAACAAATTTATCTGATAGTATTTAGGGATAAATTTCACTTTCAACGACTACAATCTACTTTAGGACTCCACGCTTTAGTAGTTCCAAATGCTCCAAACACCCCTTTTCTCTGGAGTTATATTTACCCGGAGTGTTATATCAAGCGCCACATTCTCTTCCTGATTGACGAATGAGATCTGTCCCTTTACTCCACTCCGGATGACTTATCATCGATGCCCCTCCACTTTATTTCTCCTATAATATCAATCCTCTATAGGAATAGATCTCACTCCATGCATCTTGTTCCAATGGATGGCTCTGGTGAACTCTAGTGCTACAACCTTTTGGAGTTCTCATGCCTTCACTCTTCACTTCCTCTGGAGTAACTTTATTCCAGATTAAATCTCCACTCGCCACATCTTCCAACAAAAGACAACTAAGATGATTCCTCACCTTGGGAGCCTCAGATGACTGCTGGTAAATTCTCCGCTTCCTCCTTTCCTTTCCTTCAGAGTACACACTTTCGGACTTCACGATCTACTAACACATGTCCCATTCATATTGATGACCATGATTTACTTTGGAAGTTTGGGCTTTGGGAGTTTTGTCTTCACCACTCTCGATTTCCTCCGAATTTCTCTTCTCTTGGAGTACATGGATTTCCACTGTGTGTCCTTCTGGAACTAATGGTCCAGATATACTCCATTCTTCACGACTTTGCGAAGTCTGCACTTTGTATCACACAAATATTTCGGAAGTACTTCCCCACGAACTCTTGGATCTATTGCCACGTACCCTCCTCTATATCTATGGTCTAGATGGACTTTGAGCTTCATATATTCGGGAGTTTTGAATCCGTCACAAACAAAAAACGTCGAATACGCAAAGTCTGAAGGACTTCATGGTTTAACCTCCTCACACCTTTTTGAGATATAATGACTGTCCATGATCCTGACTTCCTCCAAAGGATCTTCACCATCAATTCACAACCTTCAACCGATTTCTCCCTTTCCGTTGAATTTTTTTTTCTATCTCTTTTGAGCTTTATTCCTCTTAGTATTTCGACCTCAGATGCACTCCTTGCATTCCTAGAATCTATGACAAAGTTTGGACTTAGAGATTTCTTCAAAAGAAATATTACTACGCACTCCTTGCGATTCATAGTCCCGACCTCTTGACACTTAGTCAATTCTTGATCCCATCCACTCCTTGCAACACTCGGTCTAAGTTTCACGTTATACCTCCTGAGCTTCTTTGAATCAAATCTAAACTCTGTCGACGCACACCTTGCGGACAATATGCACTCCTTGCATATGAGCTATCAGAAGAGAAACAATTGAAACTTATCTAACACTTCATAAGTCCATATAGTCAACTATGAACATCATACATAATCATAATGAAATAAACACACAAAGATCATATCATTCATTCAAATACACATTGAAATGAACATTGTCCAAGCATTTAGATCAATTTTTGTTTGTTATATTCATTCATGAAGTATTTACATAAGTTACACTATTCGTCACTGTCTCTGGACTCTCTATGTCTAAATGCTACATCTAACTTCTCACACTCTATCCTGTCTTCCAACACAATACACAAAACTTATCTTAGGAGTGGCTTCTTGATCTCTTCTCCATCCCATCTGAATTCTATACCATCGTTGTTCTAGCGGTTACCTACTTAGTCCTATTACAATCAATGTGAGTTATTAAAATATAAGAGATGACACTCTACATATGTAACATATTACAGTCATGTAAGAATTTACAACAACCAACCATTCTTAGGAGGTGACCCAATTTTAAAAATAAAGTATTTTAAAAATGATATTTCCAAAATATCTCAACAATCGCTCTGCCTATGTTTAATGCCGATTTGAAAATTTGGTGCGTTGAGGTGTTGAATTCTGCCTCCACACTTGGCCTCTTTGGATTTTATGGCAATGCTCCTGCATCACTCCTTCCTTTCTTGTTGATAAGTTTTCCTTTTTCTCAGTGTATTGAATGTTGTCATGGGCTCAACTTCTTTCCTTATCCATTGTTCCACTCCCTTTCCTTTCTTTTTTGCATCTAGTCTAGTTCTCATCCTACCATGTGTAACAACTACCACTCTTGGTTGATCGTCATGTTCTTCAATGACTATCATCTACAGGTTTTGGTTCTAATTTTGATGTTAGGTATGATGTTGGTTTTGATTCCCTCTCACCTGCCACTTCACTATCAATTGAGGATCATATTATGTCACATGATCCAAGGCGATGCAATATGTTCATTTCGTGCAAGGATTTGGAAAATTTCTTACTAAATGTCTCGGTTGATTGCAATTGTAACAAATTATTAGTTCTCTTCCTCCTCGACCAAATCCTCCACGTCCTCGACCTCTGCCAAAACCTCCACATCCACCCTTATTGAATCCTCTTGGAGTGTTATACTATGGAATTCCTTCTTCTACTATGACATTTTCCTCCTGAATTCTATATGGATCCGAATTTAGTTCTCTCATTGATTTGAATGCACAATTGTCTTTATCATCATATCCTACCGATTTGAAAAAAATATAGAATAATTTCTTGGGGTACTCTAATATTTCTATAATAAGGGACAAGTAGTTGGATGATGGCCCCATGTATTACATATCTCGCAGTACCCCACTCCTCTTGCTAACGGGTTTGGTGATCTAGTCACCATATACTACACAAAAGCTAGAAACTTTTCCTTCCCATGGCCTTATGTATTACATTTTATACACCAAACATGTTCACACTTGTCTTTCTCTTTCATTATATCTAATAATTTAATTCTCAATGCAACCGACTATAACTATACCTGTACAATACCTGCGCCATCTCCTATAGGAGATGCTTCCAATTTCATCATCATTTCCAAAGATTATGGCTGTGACGTGACCTTCTATTATGTTAACAGACAATGAATGTGTGGTAATATTCCTGCTATAAAACATTCTCTACGCTGCTCGTTAGGAATCTAAAATGTTAACATACCCATTACATATTTAAATCTCTGGTCGTAGTCCCACATTGTCTCATTATGCACTTGCTTAATTTCCTTTATTTCTGTAACATATTGAGATTTGGATTTCGACTTCATGAATTCCTTTAACAATGCTTTCCCTATTTTTGTGAAATTTCATGACTGTCCAACCGAAGTAGTTGTCTGAAACTTTATATACCACAGCAGTGCACAAACCATGAATGCACAATAGTCTTGATCATTGTGTCCTACCGATTTGAAAAAAATAAAGAATAATTTCTTGGGATACTCTTATATTTCTATAGTAAGGGACAAGTAGTTGGATGATGGCCCCATGTATTACATATCTTGCAGTACCCTACTCCTCTTTCCAACGAGTTTGGTTCTCTGGTCACCATATACTACACGAAGGTTGAACACTCTTCCTTCCTATGGCCTTATGTATTACATTTTATACAACAAACATGTTCACGCTTCTCTTTCTCGTTCATTATCTCTAATAATTTAATTCTCAATGCAACCGACTATAACATTACCTGCACAATACCTGTGCCATCTCCTATAAGAGATGCTTCCAATTTCATCATTATTTCCAAATATTCTGGCTGCGATGTGACCTTCTGCTGTGCTAATAGAAAATGAATGTGTAGTAATATTCCTGCTATAAAATATTCTCAACGTTGCTCGTTAGGAATCTAAAATGTTAACCTACCCATTACATATTTAAATATGTGGTCTTAGTCCCACATTGTCTCATTCTACACTTGCTTAATTTCCTTTAGTTCTATAATGTATTGATATTTGGATTTTGACTTCATGAATTACTTTAACAACGATTTCCCTATTTTTGCCAAATTTCATGACTGTCCAACCGGAGTAGTTGTGTGAAAATTCATATACCACAGCAATTCACAACCCCTGAATGTCATGGCCAACTATGTGATTTTTGTTGCCTCATCCTGGACATTATTCGAATTCCATATTGTGTCACATACAAACAAGTAGGTAGTTACAACCTATGGAGGGAAAGATGACTCTTTTATTGAAAACAACATAAGTAGGTAGTTACAACCTGAATCCATCCGCTGACACTTCCTCGAAGCCAACCTCCCATGTTCCTCCACTAGTCCTTCAAGAATCAACTCAACATGATGGATCTTCCTCAGATGACTCAGAAGGGACATGAACACACCCTACAACCACATATGGGAGAGGACAGAATGATGGAAAATAAGTTCCAAATAAGGGGGATGCTACTTAGAGGATCAAGGAAAAAAGGGAAGCTTGCAAATTCATCAATAGAATATTGCACCTAGGTTGTCCTTCTCATCCATGCCCTCAAAGGTGCATTCGTACTATCCTCAAGGGGTTGATGTGGTTGAATTCCATTTTTTATGGGCCAAGGGGAGTTTGGGAATGAGCCCAACTGAAAACCCTCCTGAAAATGTGGAATATTTTACATTTTCATATTTTTTGAGGGAATCTGTGAGTTGCAAACTAGCAAGTCACAAACATCCATAGTTTTCACATGGGTGGGTCATGGATGGCAACAAAAGTGTTTTCTTTTATAAGAGTTTGATTAATAAGGATGGGATTTAATTTTGCAAGCTAGGGAAAAGGGCTAGTCCATATCACAAATGAAATTGATGTGGAAATTTGTGGTATAATAGAATCTGCCCCCTAATGTGTGAGGTCAGAAGGGAAATTTATGGCTGAAATACATTATAACTATGAGAGGCGAGGATGCATTGAAGTAGATCCAATGAAAGTTCCCAAACAACTAATCCAAGAAAATAAATCGTCAGCAGAGATCAAGTAAGAGTATTCTCTTTCTCGATTCAGGCATAACCATAATCAAGAGCGATGTAAGCATGGCCACCAAATCAAGTACATTATGGATCCATGGCACACATGAAATTATGTGATGCAGTCCCCCTATCCCTCCTCAGGGCTGCACGACCTCCCGGTCAGGATCTTCTTGTTCAAGGCCGAAATGGATCTTCTGGTTCCAAGATGGAACCCTCCTTTTCAAATCCATAGGTCCTTCTTTGTGTTCACTCGCACGACCAAGCACTAGACTCACGTTCTCCACTCCTTTTGACCGTGGGCATGACCACAGACTTGGCCCAAAAGGCGCACCATGTTTCGTGACCCCAAGATTTCCAATACAATGAATCCTTGACTCCTCCAAGTCTCAAATGCCAAAATACCGGTGACACGAGATCCACGGCTCAGATCACTCTTGGATCGACGGCTACGCTTATTTCGATGTTTTGTGTTTTGCGACTTCGTGTCTTATGGAGTTTTCCACTCCTCTTCCTGGTCGCCGAAACCACAAAATCTCCCCCACTACAAATCAATGGCTCTAGGCCCTCAAATATCTGACGACTTCGATCATTTTAGGGTTCCACTAGTCAAGCGTCCCACACTATTGGCCCTTGTACTCCCGGTTGTCAAAATGTTGAAATGCCAAAATGCCAAGAGCTCGGGGTGCTTGATCAACAGATCACAACGCTCTCTATATATACGGTCAAATCTCTTCCCCATCACTGACCTCCTCGTAACTCCACTTGATCCAATGGCTTGAAGTATTTCACGACTCTCCTCGAGAGTTCTCCACCGTCCATTCAAATCTTCGAGATCTCCTCTTCTAGATCTACACAGTGTTAAAGTCTATGCTCCTACCTCAAATCAGACGGTCCGTGGGATTCTCCACAGTGATCCAATGCTCAACGATGTTCTTCCTTCTGAGCTTTTACTCACTTCAAACTTAGATATTTTCTAAGTCTTCGAAGGCTCAACCTTTGCTTCTTTTGGGGAAAGAGTTCATGGGTCTCGATAACACCTTCTGGCATGTTTCCCCTTCTAAGTTTTGTCTGGTTTAGAATTCAAGTTCCCGCGCACTCCTTGCATTTGAGGGATTTCAATAACACAAATCCACAGTATTTCTCATAGAGAAATTCCTCCCGATTTCCTTACGTTCCTCTCTGGCTCAATGCACACCTTGTAGAGCTTCAAAATGAAGAGAAACAATTGAAATTGAAAACTAGTAGTTACAGTTCCATTCTCCTCTATGGAGGTTCATTCACTTGTTCATGAAAACAAAAATAACAGGAAAAATTGCAAACAACATTCACATACACGCATTTGGATCAATTTTTCCTTCTGTTCCATTCACAAGTGTCGAAACAACTATCAAATACATTCAAATTACCGTGAATCAAAAACAAAGATCTCCTACTGACTCACAGTTCTCTCTTACAACAAATTTCTCTTTGTATTGCCGCTCTCTCTCTCTGGGTGTACAAACTTCTACTTAACTTAAAAATGTTTCTAGGGTTTTTCCCTGGTTACTTGCCTACTCTGAAATTCATCCTATTTTATCTTAGTCTAGTCGCACTCTAGAACCGTAGTGGAAACTCCTGCTCTGCTTGTGATTTTCAAAATGTGCCTCAAAGGGTAAAATTCGGCACTAGTTCAAGCATGCCTCCAAAGGTAATTCCGATGCAGAGTTAAGGCGGATTTCAAAATCCCTGCAACTGCCAACGTTGAAGTTATGGAAGAACTCTCATGTGTTGAGTGGTCTTGCCTCTACGTGCTTGCCAACGATGCTCCTGCATCATACTCCCCTTGACAAAAATTCATGGACTCCTATCCATGAGCTTATCTACAGATTTTCCTTACTTCTTTATAGCAGCTTCATTTTCCCAACTGGCATATTTGATTGGGTGTCCCTTCCACTTGACCAGATACTCAAAATAGGTTTTCCTTCTGGTCTTCTTGCCAATCCTCTGATCAACAATTTTCTCCATCTACGGCTTGTCTGCCACAGGCATCTGTTTCTCCCACTGGATTTTTCCTTGAGCTTCTGACCCTTCTATGTCATCCTTATTATGTAGATATAGGTCTGAAACATTGAATATGGGTGAAATGCCCACACCATCTGGTAGCTCAATCTCATAGGTGTTTGCATCAAACTTCCTCAAAATCTTAGAGGGTCCTATATTTTTCATCTTCAACTTGTTGTATGTTCCCCTAGGGAACCTTTCCTTCCTGAGATGTGATAAAACCTGATCTCCTACTTCAAATTGAAGTTCCCTGTGATGTTGATCAGCTCTGTGTTTTTATTTCTGATTAGAACTCTCTAACTGTCCTTTGATCTGGCTATGGAGTCGCTCCATCTCTACAACAAAATCCTCTGCTCCAACACTCCTGATCTCACCTTGTTCCAAGTCTCTCAGCTCAGACACTCCCCTGGGTTGCATTCAATAGAGTATTTGGAACAGAATCCTTCCAGTGCTCATGTTTGGTGAGTCATTGTATGCAAATTCTGCTTGTGGTAGAATCTGGTCCCATTGATTATGATGTTTAGTAACTAGACTCCTTAATAAATTCCCGAAAATCCTATTTACCACTTCAATCTTCCCATATGTTTGAGGGTGATAAGCTGAGCTGAAGGACATATTCGTCCCCATCTTCTTCCACAACATCCTCCAAAAGTGACCAACAAATTTTGTGTCTCTATCTGAGACAATGCTCCCGGGTAGGCCGTGAAGTCTCACAACTTCTTTGAAAAACAGGTTTGCAACATGCATTGCATCACTAGTATTCTGGCATGGGATGAAATGTGCCATATTTGAAAATCTATCCACCACCAGAAATATGGCATCAAATCCTCTTTGTTTCCTTGGCAATCCCAACACAAAATCCATGCTTATTACATCCCAAGGCCTCTCTGGTATTGGCAATGGTTGATACAACCCAGTGTTCTGTCTTTTCCCCTCAACATGTTGGCAGATTCTACATATGTTCACCAAATTTATCACTTATGTTCTCATACCTAGCCAATAGTATGAGTTTCTCAACTGTGCAAACATTTTATCATGACCGAAATGTCCAACCAATCCTTCGCTATGTTTTTCCTTTAGAAGATTATCCCTTATTGAGAATTGTGGTATGCACAACTGATGTCCTCTGAATAACAGTCCTTCCTGAATCATGTATTCTGTCCACTGACTTCTATCTCTCAACACAGGATTAGCACATGCCTCATATTCCTCCTTGAAATCTACATCATCATGATACATGTCCTTGAGGTGTTCAAACCCCAAGGTCTTCACCTGGAATTCCTGCATGATCAAACATCTCCTGCTTAATGCATCAACAACCTTGTTAACATTCCCAACAATATGTTTTATGACAAAAGTAAAATTTTGCATAAATTCAACCCATTTTGCATGCCTCTGATTCAGTTTTTCCTATCTAGTTATGAATTGCAAATATTGGTTATCGCTATACAAGAAAAACTCTTGTGGGACAAGATAATGCCTCCATTTCTTCAAAGCTTGAACTATGGTGTAAAACTCCTTGTCATATGTGGAGTATTTCTTCTTAGTCTCATTTAGCTTCTCACTGAAATAGGCATCAGGTCTGTTATCTTGACTCAAAACTGCTCCTATTGCAATTATGCTCGCATCACATCTCACCTGAAATGTATTTTCGAAATTCGGCAAGACCATAATTGGTCGTTCCGTTATCTTGTCCTTTAATATGTTGAATCTCTTTTCAACCTCCTCTATCCATTTAAAAGACTTGTGTCACTTCTTTACTATATCCATCATGGGTGCAAAAATCCCACTGAAGTCTCTAATGAACTTCCTATAGAAGCTCATTAATCCATGGAATCTCCTTACCTCGAACATGCTTCTTGGTGACGGCCATTCTCTAATCGCCTTCACCTTCTCTGTATCCATCTTCAGTTCATTCGAAGAGATCACAAAAACCAAATAAATGAGTTATGTCTTCATAAAAGAGGACTTCTTCAAATTGATCAACAGTTTCTCCTGATGTATCCTCCTCATTACTAGCGTTAGGTGCCTCAAATTCTCCTCTTTAGTCTTTCTAAATATCAATATATCGTCCAGATATACAACCACGAACTTGCCAATGAAATCTTTTAGAATTTCATTCATCAACCTCATAAAAGTACTTGGGGAATTTGTTAAGCCAAATGGCATAACCAACCACTCATATAGACCTTCATTTGTCTTAAAGGTTGTTTTCCATTCATCACCTTCTCTCATTCTAATCTGGTGATACCCACTTTTCAGATCTATCCTAGAAAATAAATTTGCTCCACTTAAGCAATCCATTAAATCATCTATTCTTGGTAAGGGAAATCTGTATTTGATGGTGATCTTGTTGATGGATCTCCAGTCTTTTCACATTCTCCATACTCCATCTTTCTTTGGGCTCAACACAGTCGGTACTGCGCATGGACTCAAGCTCTGTCTCACCAAACCTTTGTCTAGCAACTCTTGGACTTGGTCCTTCACTTCTTCATTCTTTCAAGATATCAATCTGTACGCTACTTTGTTTGGCATACTTGCTCCTGGTATCAAGTCAATATGATGGCTGATACTCTTAATGGGTGGCAATGAGTTTGGTAGTTCATCCACCACTATATCAACAAAATTATCCTGCAGCTCTTGAACTTCCTCAGGAAAATCATCCATTGATGTACTCATAAGGATGACTCTGGGCTTCCTCACCACAAAAAACTGCATCTCCTGTTCTTCCTTGACTTCTTTTAGGAGTTCCTTCCCACTCATGAAAAGTATGCTTGTGCTGGCTTCCTCCCTTACTCTCTTCTCCTCTATTGGCAACAACATATGTGTCCTACCATTCTTTTCTAATGTATATGTGTTTTTCCTCCCACCATGAATGACATTTATGTCAAACTACCATGGTCTTCCCAACATAATATGGCATACATCCATGGGAATTACATCACATAGTATTTCATCTCTATATCCTCCTATTTTAATTTCAACCAAGCATTGTTTAGAGATCATTACCTGGTGTCCTTTTTGCAACCTTGAGACTTTGTATGGTTTTGGATGTCCAGTTGTCTTTATCTCCAATTTCTCCACCATCTCTATGGATTCTAGGTTGTCAGTACTCCCACTATCAATGATCACCTTGCACACTTTATCCTTAGTCTTGCAAGTTGTCCTGAAGAGGCTGTTTCTCTGCACTGGCTTTTCAATTTCTGCCTCCGGGTTCAAGAGAATTTTTCTCAACATTAGGGATGCTCCATCCTCTGCTCCCTCTGCTTCACCATTTCTTTGTTGGGATTTTGAAATGTGAGCTTCTCCTCCTTCCTTCTTTTTCTCGGGGCATTCCCAAGACATGTGTTCTGTCTTTCCACAGGCATAACATCTTACGCCTCCTCTACCTCTTCCTCTAAAAGAGTTCCTTCCACCACCCTGTCTTTCTCAAGAACTTCCTCCTCGTTCAGAGTGATTGTGTGGTTTCTCATCCTCATCCTTAGACTGATGTTCTCTGTCACGGTTAAATCCCTTGCTTTTGCTTGGGATCTAGCCTTTACCTCTTCCTCACTAGTTATGTATTCTGGCCAGCTTCTCCTATGCCTTCGGTGAAAATTGATAAGAATCCTCAATAGTTATGACTGAAATCATGCTAAGATCGTCCTGGATCTCATATCTCAAGCCATTTATATATCTGGTGACTTTCTCTTCGTCTCTCTCCCGTTTTCCAGTTCTGATGTTCAGCCGGTAGAATTCCTTTGTGTATTCCTTAACTGTCATCCCTTTCTATCTCAGGTTATGCATTTTCCTGAACACATTTATCTGATAATATTTGGGTATGAACTTAGCCTTCAACTTGGCTACCATTTTGTCCCAACTCTTTATCCTTTGTTTGCCTTTACTTCTTCTCTCAACCTGTAGTTCATCCCACCACAACGCTGCATGTCCTTTTAACCTGGTGACTGCCTGCTTCACCTTCTTCTCCTCATCGATGTATTCATAATCAAAGTGTCTGTCCATGGATCTTATCCAATCCAATAGTTCTTCAGCATCTAGGTTTCCCTCATACATGGAAACATCTATTTTTGATCTGCCTCCCAATTTGGCAACTGCTCTCAACAAACGTCCTTTGGCAGCATCCTCTCTTGCGACCTCTACAACTTCAACCTCTTCACTTTCTTCTTCACTAACGTTTCCAGCATCAAGTGATATTCTCTGTGCTTCTTCCATTGTTTCCAATCTGGCGCAAAGTTCTCGCATCTCTCTTTCTACAACACGGTTGGCTAAAGGTACCTCTCATCTCCTTGGCGGCATTTTGTTCACACACAGAGTACAACTCCGAGTTCTCTGTCTATTTATTTTTCTTTCGCTTGAAGTCTACATATGAAGAACTTATGCTCTAATACCACCTGATGCAGCCCCCCTATCCCTCCTCAAGGTTGCACGACCTCCCGGTCAGGATCTTCTAGTTCCAAGTTGGAACCCTCTTTTTCGAATCCACAGGTCCTTCTCTGTGTTCACCCGCATGACCAAGTGCTAGAATCACGTTCTCCACTCCTTGCGACCATGGGCATGACCATGGACTTGGCCCAAAAGGAAATCCATGTTTCACGACCTTGGGCTTTCCAATACAATGAATCCTTGACTCCTCCAAGTCCCGAATGCCAAAATCCCAGTGACACGAGATCCATGGCTTAAATCTCTCTTGGATCGATGGCTACACTTATTTCAACGTTTTTCATTTCATGACTTCATGTCTTATGGAGCTATCCACTCCTCTTCCCGGTCACCGAAACCATGAAATCTCCCCCACTGCAGATCAATGGCTCTAGTCCCTCGAAGATCTAATGGCTCTGATCATTTCGGGGTTCCACCAGTCAAGAGTCCCACACTATTTGCCCTTGTATTCCCGGTTGCCAAAATGCCAAAATTTCAAAAAGCCGAAAGCTCGAGGCACTTGATCAATGACTCACAACACCCTCCATATCTATGGTCATATCTCTTCCCTGTCACTGACCTCCTTGCAACTCCACTTGATCCAATGGCTTACGGTATTTTGTGACTCTCCTTGAGATTTCTCCACTGTCCGTTCAGATCTTCGATATCTTCTCTGCTGGATCTACACAATGTTAAAGTATGTGCTCCTACCTCAAATCAGACGGTCTGTGGGATTCTCCACCGTGATCCAATGCTCAATGATGTTCTTCCTCCTGAGCTTTTACTCGCTTCAGACTTAGAGATTTTCTAAGTATTCGAAGGCTTGGCCTTCGCTTCTTTTGGGGACAGGGTTCCTGGCCCTCGATAACACCTTCCGACATGTTGCCCCTCTTGAGTTTTTTTTGGTTCAGACTTCGATTTCCCACGCACTCCTTGCATCTGATGGATTTTGATAACTCAGACCCATAGTATTTCTCATAGATAAATTCCTCTCGATTTCCTTTCGTTCCTCTCTAGCTCAATGCACATCTTGTAGAGCTTCAAAATGAAGAGAAACAATTGAAACTAAAAACTAATAGTTACGGTTTCGTTCTCCTATGTGGAGGTTCATTCACTTGTTCATGAAAACATAAATAACAGGAAAAATTGCAAATAACATTCACATACACACATTTGGATCAATTTTTCCTTTTGTTCTATTCACAAGTGCCGAAATGGATATCAAATACATTCAAATTATCGTGACTCAAAAATAGAGATCTCCTACTACGTCACAGTTCTCTCTTACAACAAATTTCTCTCTGTATTTCCTCTCTCTCTCTCTGGGCATACAAACTTCTACTTAACCTAAAAACGTTTCTAAGGTTTTTCCCTGGCTACTTGCCTACTCTAAAATTCATCCTATGCTATCTTAGTCTAGTCACACTCTAGATCCATAGTGGAAACTCTTGCTCTGCTTGCGATTTTCAAAACGTGCCTCAAAGGATAAAATTTGGCACTAGTTCAAGCGTGCCTCCAAAGGTAAATTTCGGCGTGGAGTTAAGGCAGATTTCAAAATAACTGCAACTGCCAACGTTGAAGTTCTGGAAGAACTCTCATGTACTGAGTGGTTCTGCCTCTACGTGCTTGCCAACGATGCTCCTGCATCATTATGATTGATGTCTATGGAAACAAAAAATAAATAGTAGATATATGTGATATATATAAAGTAGGAATCATGGCCATGAGGAATACATAGTGGATCCATGAAAAAATTAGATCATAGCCACAAATTGATACACAATGGAGCTATGTATCGAAATAAAAATGAGAGGATATTTGGAACCAATGGAGTGAAAAAATTGATCCTATGCAAGTACCAATGTTTGAGGGGCGCTACAATATATTTCAAGTAGGAGTTAAAAATATGTGATGCTCGTACTTCACCTAAAGTCTTCAAAATGATCCACTGTGGTACGAGTATACACCATGTGAATAGATGTGTTGGGGTTGAACATAGTGAGACATAATTTGATTACCAATCATTGATGTACACCATTAAAAAATGTGAGATGACCCACCAATGATGATAATGGGTGTCAAGGTACCATGGTATGATCTAACAAGTGTGAATAAATGAGTTGGTGTCAAACACTTGGTAGAATATCTTGATCAAGGGACATTGATGTATTCCCACTATCAATAGTGAGGGAACCTACCATTGATGGATGTAATTCCCAAGGTATAAAAAATAAATCTATATCCTTCTCCCAGAGAAAGATGTGTTGAAGTCGATAGGAAGATATCCACTGGAAGGAAGGATTCAAGGAATCCTTCATCATCCAGCATGAGGGGTAGAAGAAGGCCAAAAATTTGGAAGGACTCAGACGGA
This sequence comes from Picea glauca, assembly GCA_000966675.3. Classification (NCBI taxonomy): domain Eukaryota; kingdom Viridiplantae; phylum Streptophyta; class Pinopsida; order Pinales; family Pinaceae; genus Picea; species Picea glauca. The sequence continues at coordinate 686,678 of JZKD02S1161292.1, read as the reverse complement.
CATATTGTGAGGACCACACTAAGGTACGAATACGACATGCACTAGATGGAATAATGCATGATAGAGACTCTCTGAATAGTATCCAATAATGGAGACTACTAACCAAGATGAGGAATCCACCAATGGGGTCAGATGGAAACCAAGGTACAACAAAATCCCCTATGTGTGATGATTAGTGTTGACATTGAACATAAGGAAAAATACTCAGTCAATGACCAATGATGGTTTGTCATATGTTTAGTGAAAGGTCACCAATCAATGATGGAAATAGGCCTAAGGTGCAACTCTAGGTCATACTCTCATAGTAATGTGTCAGAGTCGATAAGAGAAGACCCACCAGCAAGAAGTCAATGTGGACATTCTATACTAGCATGAGTGAGATACAAAGATACTTGTGATGATGAGATGTACTTGACTGACATAGGAAGGATGACTTGAAAGGTCAGATACTTTCTGTAGAATGACTGACTCAGGATGAAACTTCCCTTAAACAAAAGCACAACACATTATATGGATTAGGCATCATGGATTATAAAATGGGATAAATTTGTGATATAGGAGGCATCAAAAAATGATCCATATGGTTGGAAGAATAACCAACCAGAGGATATTATGCTAAAAAAAAGAAAAAGTCTCCTAAATCCATACTAAATTAAAAATATTGAGACATTGGCTCAAAAATTGTTCTTTGTTCAAGGGAAACAAGACTACTTCCAACAAAAGAGATAGAATCTTTCCCCCCTTATTTTTATTTTTTGATTTTTTTTTTCTTTTTCATATTATTAAAGCGTAAAAAATAATAAAAGAATGTTATAGTACAGTGGAGGAAACGAGTGACACAGGGAAGCAAACTAGTTCCAAAGCACAAGGAACATACCTATGCTCAATGCAAGGAAGTATGTGCAGGATAAGGACACTCAAAGAATGTTTCCTCCAAGGTTAAGGTGTTGAGTCACAAAGGAATAAATAGTAAGGCTAGGGACTGGTAGGAATGCATAAGAAAATGGTTCAACAATAGCTAAATGAAGTTGAAATTAGGCCTAAAATCATGAGTGGTTAATATGCAATTCAATTAGAACTCAACAAAAGTTTGGAAGCCCCGTTGGTGAATTTTCCAGAAAGAGATTGAGAGGAAGTCATGAGGCTTTAGCCTAAAGACATGGTGGGACTACACATGGTTTTTGATCCTATGAAAAATATTGCAACATGGATGTCAAACGGCGCGTGAGGTACTAACTAGGAAATCCATGAAGAGGTAAGCTCTACCGTCTATAAGAGACACCTTTAAGAAGATTGAGGGGTGTAGTGACACTAATGAATGGGGTTGAATCTATGGTAAATATGTGGTCAATACAGATAGATTCATTGTGCATGTAGAATGGAACCTACTCTATATGCCAATAGAGAACACAATTCCTGTTGAATAATCTAAAAAAATGCCAACATAATTGGTGTATATGAGAGGGGGTCTTGTGAGTAATGGCTAGAAAAATATCGAGAAGAATATATGAGGATTCAAGATGAAGTCATGGATTGAATAAATAGGACTCCTAAGCCTAACAAAAAAAATGCAGCATGAGAGTTAGAATACAAAGTGGTTCTAAACTAGGATGCTCATGGAAGGTAGGCTCTACCATCAATAAGATGACATTTTGAGCAAATAGATGGGTTCATGTCACTAGTTCATGGGATCGACCCTAAGGCAAAGTGGGGATCACTACTGTTAATGAAAAAAGTGTAAGGTTTATAAGTCCTATTCGAAAATTCCATTTATGAAAAAACATTACCTTCCCAAAGTCTTGAAAAAGACTCAGTCAACGAAACATGACCAAAAGATACCCAAAGTATAGTTCTACCACTTGAAAAGGAAACCATAACACTACAATGATTCAATGATATTAGTTCAACTGAGGAAAAATGATAAAACTATGGAAAAGTGGGTTTTAGATGTACATAAATAGTAACAATTTACCATTTACCATATCATTTTCACGATTTTACGGAAAATTACCAAAAATTGAACAAAACCCTCTTACCTTGGATCGAATTTTATGGGAGCTTGAAGCAATGAAAACATGTTTTGTCTATACCAAGTAAGTTCCTTTTACTTATCTTTAAATTTCATTCATTCATTTTTTGAGTTTTCATGAGAAATCGAGGGTTGCCCCCCACTTTTTATCAAAACCTATGCGTATCCGTAGTTTGTATTGAGATGAATCGCAGATATCTGCGAGTTGAGCAGAAGCAGATATCATATGTTCACGACTCTCTAAATTATTACCCATGGATAGCTAGGAATGAAATGAAAAAAAAATGAAAAAATGATCCCTTTTCTCTCTTGCATTTTGTAGGATGTTTGTCCAATAGGGGGAGTGTGAGCACAAGGAAGTTAGCAATGCCGTGGTTGATGATGTAGATGCCACAGATTCTATTTTCCAATGCAAAATGTATAATTTTTTCCTAACAAGTGGTATGCGGGAAAAAAGGAGGTTTCTCAATCTCCTTGCAGACTATTGGCACCCATATGCAAAATATTTCATGCTTGATGGTCAATCATTGACCATCACTATGGAGGAAATTTACTTTATCATTGGCCTATCTCAGAGAGGAGAAGTGGTTAACCTCAAAATTTGTGAAGGAGGTGGCATGATTGTCGATCAATATATAGATGCATATTTGTGAGGATGGGACTGAGAGAACATGGACTCAAATACCTATCAAGAAATTCATGAACTTGAGTCTCAAAGTGATTCTTTACATGATGACACAAATCTTAGAATCAACATCCTTGGATATAGCTTCATGGTCTTATATGCAATATGGTGTTGAATGCTTGAGGCCCATAGTGTTTGATTGGAGCACCATGATGGTCATCTACATGAATACCCAACTAATAGATTGTAAATTGTGTAAGAGAAAAAACTTTGGATTTGGAAGTGTCCTTTATGCTTTTTTTTTTGAGAGAGTATTGGGTATTAGCCCGAGATATTTTGTCAAATAACACCAACAACCATGTTCAATCTTGATACGATGGACCTAATTTATGACACATCTAGGAGGGGGAATAATGTTCAATCCATTTGATAATGATTTCTTCTATTGGTGGGCTCTCCAAGTACCTAACATCAATTATTATCCATATAGTGGGATAAAATTTTCCCTAGATTTAGATATGATTGTTCCTCTTGGCACAACACTTGGAGATATAGGTAATCTATATATTTTGTATTATTTAATTTTTAAATTTTTGATTATATTTAACTTATTAAAATGAAAAATAACCTATCTTTTTGGTAAGATCCATATTACTAAAACATGTCCCTTGGATGTGAATATAGAGCACTAGTGAGACTAGCTTTCTTTACACAAGACAGGTGAATTAGATTCCAGTGATGATATAGTGAGGACTCTACTAATCATGGGGAGGAACATGGAGGCCCTCCCACACTCTGTCCATATGGTCATCATAGATGATCTTCCAGTGGGGATGTAGAAGAATGTTGTTGGTGTACGTCAGGCACAGGTCCTCCTTTTTCACTATTTAGAAAATGTCGTAGTCTTTTATGACAGGGCTCATCGTCCTCAGGCCTAGAATTTTTATGTGCCAAGGGAAGCATTTTGTACTTGTAAAAATTGGGACTAGTAGCCTAGTTTTTGTACTTCATATATATATACATACATACATCTTTTTGTGTGTTATTTTAATCTACTTGCAAATAATGAATATTTACATGTGTCAAGGTTATGTTCTTGTGTTTAATGATGAAACACATGCCAATATAGAATGTAATTAACATATGCTTTAGTTACTATATTATACTGCCTAGGAACATGTATGCATGTAATGAAATAAAAACATCATTCTTGGATATGTACTCTAAGGAAGAGATGTAACAAGACTGAATCGTGGATACAGTATAATCCATTCAACTACGACAAAACCAATTGAGAATCTAAATGGACATGGAGAGATCAAATTCCATATGAAAAAGTGTATCAAAAAAGTTTTATAATGAAACTATATTAGGCTATATTATTTGTAGTTTCCCCAAGACAAACACCCACAACAGACACTAGTTGGTTAGTGGGTGACTAAACCACCCAAGCAGTGGAAGTGAGGTTCTGAGTGTGGCGAATGGAACTGTCTATGAATCTAACATAAACTGACAACTCCCCTAGCATATTCCACACAACATAAACACCACCATTAACAATGTAGAAAAAATAAAATTCACCTACACAAACTATATAAAAAATTTAACAATAATTACAAGAAAATTGGTACTCGAGCCGCAAGGCTCAAGCATAGTATTTTTTGAGGTAGAGCCCATTTCTAGGGTATGGAAGCATATTACCCTCATAATCAACTAATTTGTAAGTGCCTTTTTCCAATACACATCCTACGATATATGGACCATGCCACAAAGGGTTGAATTTTCTTTATCCTAAGGCATCCTTATCTTGGTTGTAGACCAAAACAAGGTCTCCTTCAGAGAACACCCTAGGATGAACACATTTTTTGTATTGGGAGTTGACACATTTCTTATGCACTTCATTTGACAAAGTGGCATATCGATGTTGTTCATCGAGATGTTATAAGTAAACAAGGAGCTCGTCAAGCCGAGTCATGTTAGGGAGGAGCTCAACAACAATTTTCAGCGAAGGGATTTTGCATTCAATCGATAAAAATGCTTCTGCTCCATGAACAAGTTGAAAATGTGAGAATCTTGTTTCATTTTTGATAGAGGTCTAGTACGCCCACAATTTTGAATATAACAATAAATTTCAATTTTATCTAGTCGAGTTGAAGGTTCTCCTTAAAATGGTTTTCAAGGATTTGTTAACGACTTCGACCTGGCCATTAGCTTGAGGGTAGTAAGGAGATTAACGATCCTTCCTAAAACCTAGTTTTGATGCTAATTTAGACATCATGTAGTTCTATAAGTGACTTCCATGATCAATGGAAATCTATTTCGGAACCCCAAACCTAGTTATGAATTGATTGAAAATGAAAAGTGTTCTAATTTCCCCATCGTTAGCGAATGTCAGCATGGAGTATGCCCACTTTTTAAAGTAATCAACTGCCACTATGATTTATCGATGCCCCCTATATGAAACTGGGCGGAATTTCATCAAATATATCCCCCACTTCATGAAGGAGATGATGGTAATATCGAGAAACATAGGATCAGGGTGTGCGCACATACTTTTTGTAAATATTTGACAAGGATGACATTTCTTGAATGATTCGACACAATATTTAAATATCATAGGCTAGAAATAACTGACACACAAAATATTCTAGGTCGTTTCCAACCCTAATAAGTGACCGCCACATTCTCTTATATGTAAGTCATTCAAAACTAACTTTTCTTCCTCATGAGTTAGACAACGCTGGAGAATTGAGTCCACCCATCATGAATACAAATTGTTAGTGATTATGAGGTATTTCTTAGCTAGGTGGTGGACCCACCATTGATCATCTCATGAGAAATGTGGAGGTAAATTCAGAGTTTGGAGATATATGAGGATATCCCCATACAAAGGATCATACGAAGAGATGAGGAAAATATGCTCATCTGGAAATGAGTCAATAACATTTTTATCCTTATTCTCTACAGGGAACTCTGACGTAAGTTTGGAAAATACTAATGACTTTTTGGACTTGGCTGAGGAAAAATAAAAATCAAACTCCTATAGAACAAAACTTGACTTGTTGTACTTCCCACCAATGATTTCTCGAATCAAAACATATTGAAAAGGATTAACATTGGAGATGATGAGCATCTTGCGTAATATAATATAGTGCTATAGATGCTAAACATTATGGAATGCTACTAAGGCCATTTTCTCTATGTGATAATACTTTATTTTAGGACCTAAAAAGGAATGAATCAAGTAATAGATGGCATGCTTGTTGAGCTCATCATATTCCTAAACTAAGACCATGCTAATCGAATATTCAACTAGTTCGAGATATATCGATAAATATCTATTATAATATGAGGGGATAATCAAGGGAGTGGATACTAGAGCCTTCTTCAATTCATTGAAATAACATTGCACTGACTCATCTCAATGAAAAGGAACCCCTTTTTTTAAAATGTGCATAAAACCTTTTGTGATATTAGCATAGTTTAGTACAAAACACCGAAGAAAATTTTCCTTCTAAACTCTGAAGCTAACGCACTATGCATGAGGGAGGAAACTGTGTTATTTCCTTAACCTTTAAAGGATCAACCATGATCCATTTAGTTGAAATGATTAAACCTATGAGACGTCTTGATGTTACACAAAAGATTCACTTGTGTGGATTCAAGTGAATTTGATAGTGGCAACATCTTTTGAAGACAAAGCAGAGGTGTAAAGGGTGTTATACACTCTTACATGAATGGGTGGTGAGATGATCCAAATAATCCTCCAAAATGTGTTTAAGATTGTGAAAAGTAAAAACCATGGCCCACTGAAAAGTAGCTCTGGGATTTTTAAGGCTAAAGGGCATCATTTTGTATGAAAAATTTCCCCAAGGACAAATAAACATTGTCTTGTATTGGTCCTCGGGGAGGATTTGTATCTAGTTATAACTAGAAAAACCATTCATAAAAGAGAAAATATCACTTATCATGCACTTGTCAAGGATTTGATAGATGAACAACACAGGGAAGTTTTCCTTAGATAAATATTTATTCAAATCACATAAATCCATACATACACGAATCATACCCTGTTTCTTGTTGACCAGGATTGGGTTAGATACAAGGATGATTTTAGGGGCTAAATTTCTCTCATGGGCTGATTTTCCAAGGTTTTTCCCAAAAAACGATTCTTTATTATAAAAATGATTCGCTCAAATTCTATAGGATAAAATTATTTTACCTTATAAATCGCCAAAAAAATATACAAACTATATAAAATCCTTAGAAATTTGAATATTTTTACAAAAATATCGCTAAACATTTTATAGATGGCATATGAAGGATTAGTAAGATTCGCCAAGGTTTCTACATTTTAGACCAATTTTCTATCCTTAAAAACATCCCTGGTTAGATACCCATTCTGTCAATGTTACTGGGTATATAAATCCATCTTTGAGCAACTTCTCCACCTCAGTTGTAATTGTTGTTGCTTTCCTTGGGTTAATTGGTTGCAATTTCTACTGAACAATATTATCATTTTCATTAGGTTCTAATATCATGTTTGACAATCCTAGGATATATGATCAACATTTCCTCTACAACCAAGTGAAAAAATCAAAAAATTCTTTAAAAAGTGTTGTATATTGATGAATTTCATCTTGAGAACAATCTACTCTGATAAATATGTTTTCAGCAACATCAGGGGTTCTAGAAATGTTGATTGGGACGATTTCCAATATACTCTCCATATTCCCTTCAACATAGACATCGTTATTTTCTAAAGGGTTCACCATATGACTATATTTCTACTCACAACTTACTTAAATTATCATGTTTCGACACGACTGACCTTGGGGAGAAAATACAATTGATGATGCATATCCTCCCATGGTCTTTTCGATCCATTCATTGCCTTGCTAATAGCTTCATCTAACGACATGAAAGTATCAAGAAAATATTTTGAATTTGAAGACTTATGAGCCTAGATGGGCTCCAGGTACTGATCATCCTCCTATGTCCATGGAAGAGTTTGATTAGGGTATGCAATAGTGCACTAAATAGATTGATAAGAGACCTCATCTATAGATTATGGCATAGCCATCCCTACATCTTCACAACCATTGTCTAATTCACATGGTGAGGATAACACCCATGGATCTTGTAGATACATTTCTTTGAATGATGTAACTCTTGTAATGGAAGCCAAAGAACTCGAATTTTGATATCCAACCATGGTGGCATGAATATAAGACATTGGTGATGGGAAATTAAAGGTACCAATAAGAGAAGGATACATTTCAACACTGATGCTCTCTGTTGACGACTGAGACTTGTTGATCCATGAGACCATGAATCCTTGATTGTCCATAGAGCTAGAATGATTAAAATCCCTCTAATTAATAGTTATGATCTTTCCTTCCCAGGGAAAACGTAAAACTTGAAATATCGACGAGACAACGAGTGTCATCGCGTAAGTCTAATTCCTTCCCAGGGAAAACGTAAAACTTGAAATATCGACGAGACAACGAGTGTCATCGCGTAAGTCTAATTCCTTCCCAACAAAACATTATAGTCGAGTGGTGCACCAACTACCTCTACTTCTATGGAAATGGTATTTCCTCCCAAATGGACTGGAAAAGAGGAAATAATCTTGTGTGTTCTAAACAATCAACCATCAGAGGCAGTTAAAAAAGTAGGAGAAGGTGTGAGCTCTGGAGAAATGATATATTTCCATCAGGACAAAGACATGACACATGCATAATCTCCCTCATAAAAAATGGTCCTCATGATCACATGCTTTATTAAAACACATTGATCTACAGGTATACATGAGAAGGAAGGAGAATATTCACATTTGTAGTTTCAAACTTCATAGTGAGTTGGATGGAATAATCTACCACTCTGATCGTGAATAACAATGTGGTGTGTTGCATGGGTAAACTTTGAAGAACCTATAAAGTAGACATTGCACACGATGTGTGAGATAAATCCTCAACAATGGAATAGTTGGGTGCATTGTGAGCATTAGGGTTATGCAATGCCCATTTTTACACACCTTTTGGTATGCATGACATCATTTACTTCTCAAGTTTTTCTATGTAGAGAGGCCCCTAAGAATCATAAGTTTCTTTACCTTTTACTTTCGACTCTGGATTACCATAATCACGAGTTCTGGTAGACAAGTATACCTCCTTTTATTTTAACTTTGTATAATTAACCATATTAATGAACGAGAAACATTCATTTGGAGAAGGTGAACCAGAAGTGCCCCCATGCAGATTGGAATTGGAAGAGCCAACTACTGGAATACTAAGAGGGGGGATGAATCAATATGATCACTTTATTACCACTTTTAACCACAATGTGTATTCTTTAACTTAATGAGAAGTATTCAATAGTTTGACATTAAAATTTAATGTATAATTAGTAGTATAAATAAACCATGAACAAAAGCATCCACAAATACATAGTACACCAGTATTTTACATGGAAACCCAATGTGGGAGAAAACCACAAAATGATTTTCTTATATGTCAAAAGAAATAAAATCATAGGAAGCACCAACTTCCTTGTTTTCCAGCTACAACTGGAAGGAGGCTCCAACCCCTAGTTTTTAGGATCCAACATGAAGGAAGCTCCAAATCCCCAATTCTTTGACACCAATCGAAAGGAGGCTACAACCCCCTTTCCTTTCCCCATCCAACCACCTAGAAATATAAATGTAGATAACTTGTCACTACCATTGAATCAATTGAACTATTACTGATATGTCATTGTCACTACCACAACTTGTCACTGTTACTATACTTCATCAATTGTTACCACTCAAACCCTTATGCATCAAATTCTCATACCAAGATCCACAAGAATGTCTTCCAAATCAAATACTCGTGAACTACTAAGAAATTTCTATGTTGGACTATTGCATAATATATACCCTATCATACACAGTAAACCATACCTTTGAAATTGTAGTTGACTTGGTGAATTTGATCTTATGAAATTTAGTTTTCTCAACTGATCTGCACCCTATGCTCTGTAAACACATGGATGTTTTTGATCTGTCCCACTGCGGCTCACATACATCCGTTCCCTACTTCCTCTGCAACTCACGATTTTTTTTTCTTCTCTGTGCATTCACGTTTTCCTTCATTGAACCCTGCGTATGTATGCTCATTTATAATTCTACAATTCACAGATGTCTACATTGTTCCCTCACTACATGTTGCAAATAACCTCAGAAAAAACCTAGAAAAATAAGCTGAAATTTGTTCCTTCGGCTCCTGCAACTTCTCTCTTCACTAAAATTTGCTTCCTCAGACTCACTACTTCAAATATGTCAATAGTACCTATCCATAACATTTTACAACATAGATATTCAATTTTCTCAATAGGTATTAATAAGAGTCTCTTGAAGTCTTATTTATACTTTCCAAGTGACTTCCTTTAGGGGATAGCTTGTAACTGTTTTACCCCTACTCCTTATTTTAGGGATAACCCACACTCTCTTGTTGCAACCACTTTACCCTTAATTAAATTCTTGTTGCAACTACTTTACCATTAATGAATGACCTGTAATATCTTGTTGACCTTATAGGGTCTTCTATATCATTCTTCAGGGTCCTCCAACTTCACAAGGACATAAATCCTCAACCGTGAGGAACCAAATGGCATACCACATATCATCAGAAATGACATAATACATATTTTCCATATATTAATGAGTTACCTGCATTTACACTTTTCTTCATGTCCTTTTTCCTTGATCAACTATGGGTTTCATAACCATACCTCTAGGGCTTCCTGACGTCTCCAAGGGTTGAGATCAATGACAATCAATATTTCAACAATATCCCCCTTTGACATTGATGACAACACTTTCATGCAACACATCAACACTTATGGCATGGAAACACATATGCACATGCTTATGATCCCCCTATGAACATCACTCCCTTTGTATTTATACCTATGATATTTCTCTCCATTTCCTCGCATATGCTCATTATCTCCCCCTTTGACATGAATGTAAAAGGGTAACATTCCTTGGGGCTACTCCCTCTATATGAACTCACCTTAGAGCTGCTCCCCCTGTATGCACTCTTCTTGGGGCTAATCCCTATGTTTTCACTCTCCTTGAGTATGCTCCCCCTATCTGCAAGCTTTAGATCATTCTATTGACTTTTTCTCTTCATGGTGTTTCCTCGTGTAAATCATTGACATATATGAAAAGAATTAAAAAATTATTGACTCCAAGTATTCATTACTTTACATATTTACTTCTTCTCTCCCCCTATCTTGTTGTGATTGATTTTGTGAAGTTCACTGCAGGGAAGAAACTACTCCAAGCTCAGTTGAATATACACTCAAAATTCACCCTTGGAAGAGGTTTGATGAAGATATCTACAATCTTCTCTTTTGTCCCAATGTACTCTAGCTTGAGGTTCTTCTGTGTATCATGTTCCCATAGAAAGTGATACTTGATCAGAATGTGTTTCTTCTTGGAATGCATCAATGAATTATTTGAGATACTGATAACACCCGTGCTATCACAAAATATCAAAATGGGCTCATCATAGTCCCCTTGTGTATCTTGAAAATTCTATTTCATTTAGAGGACCTGAGTACAACACGTCGTTGTTGCAATATATTTTTCTTCTATTGTAGACAATGATACTGATGACTGCTTCTTTCTTAATGAGGATACCATACATTCACCCAAATAGAAATCTTCTCCACTTGTACTTGTTTTTTAATCAACGCTTCCATCCCAATATTCATCTCTGTAAGCAACTAGAGATAGTTCATTTCCTTTTGGATACCATAACCCATATTCTTCTATTGCTTTGATATATTTGAATATTCTTTTTACTGCCATAACATGTGTTTCCTTTGCTGCTTCATGAAATCTTGCTACTTGTCCAACTGCTTGAATCACATCTAGTCTTGATGAAATCACATAGAGTAAGATTCCAATCATTGATTTGTAGAGTCTCTGTTATGCATAATTGGATTCATCTTCTTTTCCCAACTTGCAACTGGTTTTCATAAGAGTACTTACAGGATTACAATCTTCTATTCCAAAAAATTTTAACATTTCTTTGATATACTTGGTCTATGAAATAAATATACCTATATCATGCTAATATATATGAAGTACCAAAAAGAAAGTCAACTCACCAAATAGATAAATTTCAAACTCATTATGCCTGTATTTAGAAAAATTTAGACTCATCGTGTCATCATCGCTTCCAAAAATAATGTCATCAACATAAAATTCAATTATTAATATGCTATCCTGATTTACCTTTATGTATATATTATTGTCTACATTGCCTTTCCTAAACCCTTTCTGCTGTAAATACCTGTCCAACCTTGAGTACCAACATCTGGGGGCTTGATTGAGACCATACAATTCTTTCTTCAACCTACAAAAATAGTCTTCGCTTTATGAAACTGAAATCTTTTTGGTTGCTCGATGTAAAATTATTCTTATAACTCTTCGTTTTGGAAGGCTGATTTCACATCCATGTGATATAACTTGATATTCTTTGAACATGAATAAGTCAAGATTAATATAATTGCTTCTAGTCTTTCAATCGGGGAAAATTTTTCTTCAAAGTCTATTCCCTCAACCTGGGCATATCCTTTGCATACAAGTATTTCTTTATTTTTAGTTACCTTTCCACTCTCATTTAGCTTGTTTTGAAATACCCATTTTGTGCTAATCACATTATTGTATTTTGGTATAGGAACCAATTCACATGTGTCATTCTTCTCTATATGATCCAATTCTTCATCCATAACCATGATCTAGTGTTCATCCTTATAAGCCTCATCAAAACTGCTTGGTTCAACTGTAGATAACAATGCTAGGTGTTGTTTTTCTGGTGAAACTATTCTTCTTCGGGTTTCAACTCCTACATATTTATTCCCAATACTCTATTCTAGTGGATGATTTTTATGTAGTCATTGGCTAGGTGTCTTAGGAGGTATCTGTTGATCATATTCCACTTGTTCTACTTCTGGCTACTCTTCTTCTTTTTCTTCTTCTTGTACTTCTTCTTCTTTTAGATCTTCCTTGACATCCTTATATTATAATTATTTTATTCCTTATTTATCCTTATGTACATCTGTCTCATCAATCGTTACATTGATGCTTTCCATGATTTTTTTGAGTCTTTGACTGAAGCATTTATATTCTTTTATTTTCCTTGAATACCCAACTAGTATGCCTTTGTCAACTCGGGATTCAAATATTCTAAGCCTGCCATATTTTCTTTTGATATAACATTTTAAACAATTGGAGGAAAGAAAATAAAAAGGTTTATTCTTTAATTGTGACAAAAAGTACATTAAGGGACATAAGTGTGGTGAGAAGAAATTATTCTACATAGATTATGAAGAGGAAGGAGAACAAGAACAAGAACAAGAACCATCTCAAGATGAATATGTAGAAGATATTTCTTTTGAAGAGATGACTCCCACCCATATCATGTCATGCATTAGCTAGAATTAGCACTCCTCAAACCTTGAAGATGGAAGGATATATATATATATATATATATATATATATATATATATATATATATATATATATATATATATATATATATATATATATAGTGCCAAAGTTTCAAGTAATGATTGCAAATGGAGGAACTAACAATTACTCAGGAAAATTCCATAAGATTAATCTTACTATGGAAGAATATGTAATGAATATTCCAATGATTTTTATACCCATGGGTGGTGTTGATGTCATACTAGGTGTCCAATGGTTACAATCATTGAGAACCATGGATTTTATTTGTTAAGAACTTTTCATGAAATTTCCATTGGAAGGAAAGGAATTTGAGTTGAGGGGTATCACATGGAAACCCAGTAAGGTGATAAGCTCTAATGGCATGAAAAAATTATTGAAAAAGGGGCATCAAGGTTTAATTGTACAACTATGCTCACTATGTGTTCAAAACTCTAATCCATATATCCCCCTAGATCTCCAAGGGATCATTCATAAGCATTCCAAAGTATTTGAAGATATTCCTAGAGGTCTTCCACTCACTCACGATCATGATCATGCTATTCACTTAATTCCTGGGAGTGTTACTCCTAACATTAGGACTTATAGATACCCTTATTCCCAGAAGAGTGAAATTGAGCATATGGTTGAAGAAATGCTAGAGGATATCCTTGTTAGATGTAGCTAAAGTTCTTACTCTGCACCGATGTTAATGGTACTCAAGAAAGAGAGACCATGGCGTATGTGTCCATATTATAGAGAACTCAACAAGATCACCATTAAAGATAAGTTTCTCATTCCTATCATTGATGAATTTTTAGATGAACTACATGGAGAAATGTACTTCACAAAGTTGGATCTTCGTTCAGGGTATCATCATATTAGAATAAAGGAAGAAGATATCCCAAAAACAACATTCAAAACTCATAAAGGCCATTAAGAATTTTTGGTCATGCCTTTTAGCCTTACAAATGGACCTTCCACATTCCAAGGGTTGATGAATTCCATTTTCAATCCCTTCCTTCTAAAATTTGTGTTAGTATTTTTTGATGATATACTAATCTATAGAAATTCTTGGGAAGATCATGTTTGACATGTTGATAGGGTGCTACAACTACTAAAGGAGAAATAACTATATGCGAAACCATCAAAATGTTTCTTTGGGGTGAGGGAGGTAGATTATTTGGGTCATATTGTATCTCATGAAGGTGTCAAGGTACACACTAATAAGATTAAATCCATGATAGATTGGTAGATTCCCAAAACAAAAACAAATCTTGGAGGTTTTTTGGGTTTGACAGGTTATTACCACAAGTTTGTTCGAAACTATGGAATAATAGTAGAACATTTATCTTCATTAACTAAGAAGGATGCATTTTCATGGACTTCAGAGGGAACTGAGAAACTCAAGATTTTGAGTAACTTAAAGAGGAAATATGAAAAGCTCCTATCTTAACCACACCACACTTCACAAAAACCTTTACTGTGGAATGTGATGCCTCGATAAATGGCATTGGTGTTGTTATAATGTAAGAATGAAGGCCTCTTTCTTTTGAAAGTCATCCACTCAAGGGAAAGGATTTACACAAACCCATTTATGAGAAGGAAATGATGGAAATACTACATGCATTGAAGAAATGGAAGCCTTACCTAATAGGTAGGCACTTCAAGGTCAAAATAGATCATGATAGTATTAAATACTTCTTGGAACAAAGACTATCTTCATAAGAGAAACAAAAATGGGTGACCAATATGTTGGGTTATGACTTTGAAATAATGTACAAAAAGGGGAAGAAAAATGTTGTTGTAGATGCACTCTCAAGAAAGGAGGAATATGTTGAGGCATTTCTCTGTGCTATCTCTATCATCAAACCTAATTGGATAATAGAATCAAGGGATCAATGAAAGAATTATGAAGAAGTGTTGAGTCTCATTCAAAGGTTAAAACAAAATTCCAGTGCATCCAATACATTTACATGGAAAAACGATTCACTATGGTACAAAGATTGTTTATATTTATGTAAGAACTCCCAACTCAAACAAAAGGTAATTTTGGAATTGCACACCTCTCTGGTAGGAGGGCACTCAAGATTTTTGAAAACCTATCATAGGGTCAAGAGGGAATTTTTTTGTGATGGCCTTAAAATTGATGTTCAAAGGTGCATGATGGAATGTTTGGTTTTCCAACAAAATAAGGTGGAAATAGTTAAGACCTTGGATCTTTTACAACCATTAGCCATTCCAGGTTAGTGTTGGAAGGAGGTTTCCATGGATTTCATCACAAGGTTACCAAATTCTGAAGGAAAGAGTGTCATCATGGTGATTGTTGATATAATTACCAAGTACACACACTTTTGTGCACTTTCTCATCCTTTCAAATCCATTATAGTTGCTACTAGATTCATGGAGACAGCTCAAAAGCTACATGGAATCCCAAAGATTATTGTAAGTGACATAGATCCCATCTTCACTGGACATTTTTGGACAAAATTATTTTCTTGTTTGGGTACTCAATTGGCTAATATCTCATCTTATGATCCTCAATCTGATGGACAAATTGAGATAGTGAACAAATTTCTAGAAGGCTACCTTCATTTCTTTGTCTCTGATAAATAAACACAATGGTTCAAGTGGTTACCCTTGGCAGAATGGTGGTATACCACTTCCTTTCATACAACAACAAAAAAGACACAATTTATGGTGCTTTATGGATATCACCCACCATCCACCACTTCTTCTCTAAAAGAAAAATATAAGGTTCAAGAAGCGGAGTATCACATCGAGCATCAACAACAAGTTCTCCAACTCTTAAAGGAAAACCTAACCATGCCACAAAATCGCATGAAACAAAAAACATATCAACATCGTAGTGAAATAAGTTTTGAATTAGGGGACTGGGTATTTTTAAGACTAAAACCATACAAACAAATGTCCCTCAAGAAATCTAAGAAGGATAATATATTTTCATCAAAGTACTATGGCCCTTATAAGGTGTTGCATAATATTTTTACTATGGCATACAAATTGGAGTTGTCTGCATCTTCACGAGTACACCATGTTTTCAATGTTTCATGCTTAAAGAAGGTTATAGGTGACAAGATCCCAGTTCAAACTATATTTCCAGAACCTGATGAGGAAGGAAAAATCATATTAGATACTGAATTTATCAATGAAATAAGAATTCACCAGTTGAGGAATAGATTAATTTCAAAGTATCTCATTAAATGGAAGAAACTACCTAATCAAGATTCCATGTGGGAAGATGAATCTTTAATACAGAAGCATCAAGAGATACTCAAGCATTTATTACAACACTTGTTTGAAGGGGAGCGACATGTTAAGCCCTAATTCGTGGAAAATTACCCCTTAATTGGGGCATATTACATTAGTGTTGTTATTTTATTTATGTCGTCTTGGGTCCATTAGTTGTAATTGTACCTCCTAGTCTCCTATATATACCAAGGAGACCTTTTCATTTGGAATCATATTGTATTTGTGAATTCATATAATGTATAAGGAGGTTTCCCCCTCAAAGAGGTTTATTATCGAAAATTCTCTCTTTGTCAAGGCGCTGAGTACTATTCTGAGGTTTTTTTATGCTATTTTGATATTTGGTTCTTAACAGTTAATATTAAATGGAAATCCAAACGAAGTCACTTTCAAAACACATTTATGTCACTGCAATCTTCTCCGAACTCTCCTCGTCCAACTCTTGCATGAAAGTCTTGAGATAAAAATGTTGATGCTTTAATGGATTCTTTCTCCTAGAATCAAAGGTTTGAAACCTAAAATACTCCTCCATTCACCTTGGAATTCCCTCATTATATAGGATTTGGAGGCTTAGCCACCATGGAGAAGATCACTCACTAGATCCACTAAATTGGGATCTCCAAGCTTTTTAGGGAGAAAATATCTTTGAAGGATTTTAAGGAGAAAATATCTCTCAAGGATTTTAAGGAGGAAATATCTCTCAAGATCCACCAAATTAGGATTTTGGTTTGATAAAATATCTAAACCATTCTTCAGATTCTCAACTTCTCCTTGATATTAGGAAACCAAATGTGAGGTGGATTCTCACACTAAATTAATTTTCTTTTTATGAATAATAATGAATAATTCATGTGCACATAGTATTTTGACCTTCATATGATATATTTCTCCTCCACACTGGTTAGGGATTGTGACAAATGTTCTTTCATGGTGTCAAGGTGTTGTGACACTTAGTAATGTGCATGTGACACTTAGTAAGGTGCATACGACACTTAGGTGTAAATAGGTGTGACACTTAAGTGTGAAATTTTGGTGTGTAACAAATGGTTACAAACATTGGGTCCAATTATCATGTATTTAAAGGAGTTATACATGATATTCACTAAGGAGGGCCATAAAAATACCCTCAAGGGGATCAAAATTAGGATTCCCATAAATTATTATCTATAATCATATGAAAAACTCTTGAAGAAAGTACACTATGGAATTATTTACCAATTTAATGCCATCTAATTTATGGAAAACTCCTCGTAGGAACTTCACCCTAATTTGTAGTTGGTATTAACTAAGCATCAATAAGTATTTGAAACACCCCATGGCCTACCCCTTTGATTTCATGACAATGATCATGGCATTCCATTGATTCTTATAGGCAGACAACCACCCAATATGTTCATCCTTATATACGACACCCTTTTGAACAAAAAAATGAAATCGAAAAGATTATTCATGAACTATTATAATTAGTGTCATTTGTCCCAATACTATCCCTTATTAATATCTAATAATCGTGGTATTGACCTTCACTTAAGGTTCCACCAAATTAATATTAAGTAGGTGGACATTCCCAAGACAACCTTCTACACACATGAAGGACATTATGAGTTTTTAGTGATGCATTTTGGTCTTTTCAATGCCCCATCCACTTTTGAGAGCCTCATTGTTGGTTACTTCTATCTTTCTACCTTTCTTGGGCTGAACTAGGTTCAGATCTACCATGGTTTCCAACAAAATCCCTTTAAAATTATCGACCCCTTTGGTAAACTAAAAGGCAACACAGTACACAGAATGCACTACATAGTCTCACCCGAGATAGTTCTATGGGTGGGTGCAATGCTCACGTGCTTGCAACCTGAGAATGAGTAGGGATATGGGATTAAAATCTGTGATCTTGATTTGTTACTTTAACATTCAACTTATATTGAATACCCTGTAATTCTTATTCATGCATGTAAAATAGAAGATCTAACTAGTCATTCACGCATTTGTCTAACATATAATCATTGAGAGTAAAGGAAATATACAATATTCAATCACACAACACATGATCTACCATGGTTCACCCCTCCTGGGCTACGTCCACAAATATTTTTCTGCTATGCTCTTTTATTATGGTGTTTCCAAAACTACAATGCCACACACATTACAACTCTCTATCAAACAGGTTGAGGTCTACAATGAGGTGAACTAGATCACACCAGGCTTCTCATCTTGTGATATAACCCTCAAGATCTACCTTATTTCCTATCCTAAGCTCAACAAATTACACCACGGATCAGATTTACATTCGTTATTTCTTCAAACGACATAGTAACACTGACCATCATCAACCACTACTGAACCATATATGAACAACAACAACAACTACTACTACTGGACCATATCCGAACTACAACTACAACCACAACCACCCTACCCTAGACCTCCTGGGTACCTATTTATACATGTTTTCTTCTTACCAGCCACTACATTCTCTTACCAAAACCCTAACCATATCATGGATAGGTATTCTTGCATGTGTTCCTCGCATGCTTTCCTCTTCTACATGCACTTATGTCTTGCATGTGCTACTTTCCCCGCATGCGTGTCTTCCTTACATGTGATAATTTTCCTGCATGTGCGTCTTACTTACAGATGATGCTTTTCCTGCATGCACGTTTTCCTTACACATGTTTCTTTTCCTCAAAATTGGACATGTGCCCAACAATCCCCCAACACTGAGATCGCCACTCATCTCGAGTCACTGCGTAACTTTAGTGTCTTTCATTGCTTGTGCCAGGGCATCATACATTTTGGTGATTCTCTGAAACTATGCTTGAGCATGGCTACTCCTTTTGGCCATACCTTCCACAAGTTGTGCAATGACTAGCTTTTGTAGAAAATATCCTCTTTCCACTGCGATGTGCTCTACACTCAATTTTGTTTCGTCGATCTCAATGACAAACTCTTCTGCCTTTTCTTGTAGGGGATCCAACTGAGGATGTCACATCATCTTTTGCGCTTGTACTGCCTTTCCCTCTGCTTCTAAGGTTTTCATCTCCACGACAATTTTGATCTTCTCTAGCATTGATATCATTTTCTGTTGCTGTTTGACGTCTAACATGGTTGTGTGTAGTTTTTCCTCACCCCCTTGCAACTCTATTAAGCTTCCATCCTCTAGAAGTTGTGTCCATAGTTGGGCGCTCTTCTCTAGTAGTTTTGTCAAGCTGTGTTTATTCTATGTGATTCTCTATGCAGAGTCTATCGAACCCCCTCCCTTTGCACTCTGATTTATGGAGGAGTTTTGGGCACTTAGCACTCCTCTATCTCTTTGATCTGGTCTTTGTAGTGTTGCATCATCTGCGCTATCTTCTTATTTTCTCATGTGTTGACACTCCTTGTATTCCTTTGTTGTCTAAGATGGCTTGGAAAAATGCGTGGATCTAGTTTTCTATCTCATCCATCTTCTTCTCTGCCATCTTCTTCTCTTTCCCTTCTTGGCTAAGTGCTTCCTTTAGTGAGGTGTTGTCTTCTTGCACCAAATGTAAGTTTTTCGCGTTAGATCTTTCTCTAGATTGAATTTCCTATGCAACACTCACTTATAATTTATAGAGTACTTTGGCTGGAATCTTGGGCAACACCAAGTCCATCATCTCAATCTCTCTCAGTGGCCTCTACGATGTCTCCTCATCCATGAACAACATGTTGGGATTAATATTGAAGTTTATGATCCCCTACACCGTGATCTGCACTATCTCGCCCATTAGTACCCCTTCTTTCACTGGCATTTCTGTCTTTTGTTTTTGATTCTCTGTTTTGACCTTTAACTTCTCCAACACAGTTTTCACCTCTTGGATTTTATCCAAAATTGAAACTTTGTGGTTCTTTTCATTCTCCCACACATCTAATAGTCAATCCTATACTGTCATGGATATCAAATCCACATCGTCTTGCATCAATGATGTTTCCATGGTATTTTTGTGGGCCCTGGCCTTCTTTCTGGAACCACTTGGTTGCTCCCTTGTTCTCTTACTTTGGGTCTCTAGTGGCTTATATGCTTATGGAATCTGTGTATCCCTATTGGTATCCTGCCCTTCTCCTTATTCCATTGAGACTTCTTATGTCTCTGTCTATTTTTCCTCAAAGTGCACTTGTTCTGTTGTTTCTATTGTTGTCCACTCTATGCACGATGATCCCTGTGTAGAACCACGTTGGGATGGCTTCTTCATTCTGTTTTTATTTTTGATGGGAGTGTTGTCCCCTTCATGGAGATGTGTCGTATTTTTCTTGGTGCTTGCTCTATTTGTGCCTACCTTCTGTGTAGGGACTTTTTTGTCCTATGTCCATGTTCATTCTCCTGGCACCGTCTTTGGGATTGTTGGCACTTCTTCTTTTCAGTACTTGCACATTAATTTGCAAACAATCAATTTTGTTGCACATTGTGTTGTGGGATCATTGACGTCACTGATCCCAATACCTCTGTTACCCATTTCTGCGCCATAATTTTCTTTGATATCATCTGAGATGGCCTTTGCCTTAATTTTTTCTTCTAGGTATTGTTCTAACTTCTTCCCATCTATGGGTAGCCCTATAATCATTTTGATGAGGTCAATGTTGATAGGAACTGACCTATCCATCCATAATATGCCTTTGTGCACCCTCGCTAATAGTTGTTTGGCATATCCATTTATGTGTTTCTCACACCCGAAGTGTGGTATGTCTAATAGGTTCATGATGTCAATGTTGTATAGTCCCTGGATCCACTACGCATGATCCAACATTGGTGCGCTTGATGGGCCTTCTCCTCTTCTCTATAGGTAACTCTGTGGTACCAATTCTAGGAATTTTATGGCATTAGAGACATCGTGGTTAGAGTATTTAAAGATATCGACTCCTCCTACCATGTTATCTTCATCCTTCACTCCTTTGGGAATTTTTGGCATCACTATGGACAATTCCTCTTGTACGCATTGTATTCCTTTCTCACTACTCTTTTCTCATGCCTTCTTCCTCCCTTATGGGGATGATACCCCACCCTCTGATACATCCTATTTCTTAATTTCATGCTCTGGTTCCAACTCTAGGCCGTACTGCGTGGAAATCGTGGTCGGTTCTTCTTGTTGGGGCCATTTTCCTCTGGAGGCGTCAAATTCCATTCGTTCAATGTCCTCTTCCACATGCAATGTGGTCTTCTCGTACTTCAATGTGTGGATTTTGTCCACATCCACCACTATGGGAATATCGTTTGTTTCAGTTTGTGGCACCCGAGTGCTACTCTATTTGTTTCGTACGGTTCTTCTCGGTGCTCTGACCCTCGATGGTGACATGGCAAGGAAATCCAAACTACATTCTTTCAAATCGACAAATGGTAGCACAAATTCACACTTTGTATCTTTTATGCTTGACTCTGCATTCTTCACCTTAGAAAATAATAAAATGGGTTGATTTCCCCCCTTTTTCTGACTTTATAGCAGGATGGAGAAGTGACTGGTGTGTCCCACTGACAATTATCACTTTTTCACTTTTTGTTGTGTTTCTTGTGCATTGTACCTTTCTAGTCATTAAATGATATTCTAATCGCAGTGTTTTCGAAACCTGTTTTTCTTGCAGTGCACTATTATGTTCTACCACTTCTATTCTATCAAGACCCTCCATGTGCGTCGATCTATTTTTACTTTTATCTCCTTTTTACTTTTTATGGCTTTCCTTACTTTTCTTCTTTTTATTTTTTTTTCTTATTTTCTCTCCCTTACTTATACTATAATAAACTATATACATATATTCTTACAACATGGTAACTTTCTAAGTATTGGGAGGTCAACTGTCCCTATACAGTTTCAGCCGACTCCCATTGATCATTCCTCTGCATTTTGTACCTCCTAAATCTTTCAACTGTACAACTCCCCCCTCTATGACAGTCTTCACTTCATATGGTCCCAACCAATGTATTATGAATTTTCTTGGATGATTAAGAAATTTATTGTCATACACCAAGACTAGATCTCCCTCCTTGAAAATATTCCTTTTAACATGTTTGTCATGCCAATATTTGTCCCTTGATTTCTGTACTTCTTGGTGAAATCCTGCTAGAATCCTATCTTTGTCCATCTCCATCATCTTGTAATGTGCCTTGTTCTACCATGTTGTTCATTTCGGCTACGTGCAGACCAGGTACCAAAAATTCTAATGGAACCACTGATTCTGTCCATACACCATCCTGAATGGTGTTTGTCCTATCAACTTTTTACATGTAGTCCTGTATGCCCATAATAATTCTGGTATCTTCAATCCCTAGTCATCCTTATTGACATTGAATATTTTTGTCAAAACATTCTCTAGAATCTTATTAAATTCTTCCACTTTTCGATTTGCTTGAGGGAGATAAGGTGTACTCTTTTGATGATAGACATCAAACTCCTCAGTCATATCCTTGATAGTACTATTGATGAAGTGAGTTCCTTGGTCACTCATCAAAATACTTGGGCATCCAAATCTAGTCATCACTTGCTCAAATAGGAAGTGTGCTTCTATCTTTGTGCTACAATATTTTACCGGTGTTTCTTCTTCCCATATCATTAAGTACTCTATCACAGTAATGATATACCTTTATCCTAACCTTTTTTCTAGTGGATTAATTTCTCCCACAAAATCTATTTCCCATTTATCGAATACTTGCAAGGTTACTTGTGGCATTAGTGGCATCTCATCCCGTCTATTAGTTTTCCCAACCCTTTGACATACATTAAAACTTTGGTATTAGTCCTTTGCATCTTTTTAAATGGTCGACCACCATAGTCCTACATGTAATTCCTTCTATGCGGTAGATTTTCCTGCATAATTTCCTCCATCTATTCCCTCATGAGCCTCTACTAATATCCAAGGCATTTCATGTTCTAGTACACATCTTCTCAAGATGTTGTCTACACCCATATTGTATAAGTGTCCTAAAATCAATTGATAGTCTACAACTCTGACTACCATATTTTTCTTCTGCGCAATGTTGAATTCTTGCAGCACAGTTCCTGCACTCAAGTATTCAATGATGTCAACAAAATATTCATCAACTACTTGGATTGAAAATAATTGCTCATTAGGGAACTTGTCCTCTAAATTTGTAGGTTCCTCTCCATTGGTCATCCTCGACAAGTGATCGTGTCTTGCATTTAACTTCCCTAGTTTGACTATCACTTCAAAGTCAAATTTCTAAAACAAAAGTAACCATCTACAGATACCTCCCTCCAACACTGACTTATTGACTAGATACTTGAGGGAAGAATGATCTATGAACATTTTAAAGTGTTTCCCAAGTAGATAGTGTCTGAATTTTTGCAGTGCATATATCATTGCTAGAACTCTTCTCTCTGTAGTATTGTAGTTCTGCTTTGACTCTGACAGTTTTATGCTTGAAAATTCTATAGGATGTTCTAAGTCTCCTACTACTGGTTGTGCTAGAATATCTCCAATGTTGAGAACCAAATATCAATATAGCATAGAAAAACCTCAAAAAAAGTACTCAATGCCTTGAAAAAGAGATAATTTCAGATAATAAGCCTCTTCGAGGGGGAAACCTCCTTTTACCCCACNATTGAGGATGATAGGATGAGCTATGAGCCAATTGAGTACCCAAACAAGAAAATAATTATGTCCAAAAATGTCCAGTGAAGATGGGATCTCTGTCACTTACAATAATATTTAGGCTGCCATATAGCTTTTGAACTATCTCCATGAATGTGGTGGAAACTGTACTAGATTTGAAGGGATGAGAGAGTTCACAAAAGTGTGTGTACTTGGTCAACATATCAAAAATCACCATGATGACACTCTTTCCTTTAGACTTTGGTAACCTTGTGATGAAATCCATGGAAACCTCCTCCCAGCGCTGACTTGGGATGGATAATGGTTGTAAAACACCTGGGGTCTTAATTGTTTCCACCTTATTTTGTTGGCAAACCAAACATTCTTCCACAAACCTTTGAACATCAGTTTTAAGGCCATCCCCCCAAAAAATATTCTTGACTCTATGGTAGGTTTTCAAAAATCCTGAGTGCGCTCCTACTAGAGAGGTGTGCAATTCCAATAGTACATTTTGTTTGAGTTGGGAGTTCTTACATAAATATAAGCAATCTTTGTACCATAGTGAATCATTTTTCCATGTAAATGTATGTGATGCACTGGAACCCTACTGCAACCCTTGAATGAGTGTCCACACTTTTTCTTCATTCTTCCATTCATCCCTTGCTTCTATTATCCAATCAGGTTGGATGATTGAGATAGCAGAGAGAAATCCCTCAACATCTTCATCCTTTCTTGAGAGTGCATCTGCCACAACATTTTGCTTCCCTTTTTTATAGATGATTTCAAAATCATAACCTAATATCTTGGTTACCCATTTTTGTTGTTCTTCTAAAGATAGTCTTTGTTCCAAAAAGTATTTAAGACTATCATGATCTATTTTGACCTTGAAGTGCCTACCTATTAGGTAAGGATGTCATTTCTTCAATGCATGTAGTATTTCCATCTTTTCCTTCTCATAAATGGGTTTGTGTAAGTCCTTTCCCTTGAGTGGTCAACTTTCAAAAGCCAGGGGACTTCCTTCTTGCATTAGGACAACATCAATTCCATTTCCCGAGGCATCACATTCCACAATAAAGGTTTTTGTGAAGTTTGGAGTGGTCAAGACAGGAGCTTTGCACATCACCACTTTAAGTTGTTCAAAAGCTTTAGTTTCCTCTGGAGTCCATGAAAATGCATCCTTCTTAGTTAGTGTCATTAAAGGTTTTGTTATTCTTCAATAGTTTCGAACAAACTTGTGGTAGTAACTTGTGAAACCCAAAAATCCTCTAAGATCTTTCAATGTTTTGGGAATCAGCTAGTCCATCATGGCCTTAATGTTGTTAGGGTCTACCTTCATACCTTCATGAGATACAATATGACCCAAATACTCTACCTCCTTTACTCCAAAGAAACATTTGGATGGTTTGGCATATAGTTGTTTCTCCTTTAGTAGTTGTAGCACCTTGTCAACATGTCGCAGATGATCCTCCCAAGACTTTCTATATATTAGTATATCATCAAAAAATACTAACAAAATTTTTCAAAGGAATGTCTTGAAAATGGAATTCATCAACCCTTGGAATGTGGAAGGTGCATTTGTAAGGCCAAAAGTCATGACCAAAAAATCATAATGGCCTTCATGAGTTGAGAATGTTGTTTTTGGGATATCTTCTTCCTTCATTCTGATATGATGATACCTTGAACGAAGATCCAATTTGGTGAAATAGATTGCCCCATGTAGTTCATCTAACAATTCATCAATGACGAGAATGGGAAACTTATCTTTAATATTTATCTTGTTGAGCTCTCTATAATCTGGACACATACACCATGAGCTATCTTTCTTGAATACCATTACCACTAGTGCAAAGTAAGAACTTTGGCTATGTATAATAATTCTAGCCTCTAACATTTCTTCAAGCATGCGCTCAATTTCACTCTTCTGGGCATAAGGGTATCTGTATGGCCTGATGTTAGGAGGAACACTCCTAGGAATTAAGTGAATTTCATGATCATGATTTCGAGTGGGTGGAAGACCTTTGGGAATATCTTCAAATACTT
>JZKD02S1161292.1:648433-660646 GCA_000966675.3 Picea glauca | reverse complement strand
GAGACTAGGAAGTATAATTACAACTAATGGCCTAAAGCCGACATAAATAAAATAACATTACTAATATAATATGCCCCAATTAAGGGGTAATGAGCCAATATTAGGGCTTAACATATAAGTTCTATGGTTGATTCCTCTACATGCACATGAAATTTATTTTCCTAGTATGGGAATACTAGTATAGGTGTTGTGACCATTTTTTATTTTAGAGTGTCCAAACCTCGCTGACAGTCCTCATTCCACTGGAATTTACTATCCTTCTTCAACAATTTCTCCATCGGCACAATGATCTTTGCACATGCTTTTATGAATTTCCTATAGTAGCTTGTGTGTCCCAGTGTTTCTCTCAATTGGCGTACTAATTTAGTTGGTGGTAAGTTAACAATGAATGCAACCTTTGCAGGATCCACCAATAGCCATGGTTTATAGACTATATGTCCCAATAATATTACAAAAGGTGTCCCAAAGATGTTCTTATTGATATTTAATGATATATGACACTGCATGCATATTTCCAACATCATCCTTTACACCTCTACATGATCTTTCAATAGATTGTAGACTGTCCAATCATCTAGATATACTTTTAAAAATCGATGGATGAATTATTTGAAGGAAACTATGACTACCCTTGAGAATAAAATTGGTGCATTATTTATCCCAAAAGGAATCACTATGTACTGGTAGGATCCCCATTCTATGGAAAAAGTGGTCTTGTACTTGTCTTCTGGAGCTATCTTGATATGATGGTAGCCTGAGAAT
Source organism: Picea glauca (assembly GCA_000966675.3). Lineage (NCBI taxonomy): Eukaryota > Viridiplantae > Streptophyta > Pinopsida > Pinales > Pinaceae > Picea > Picea glauca. The sequence goes on along the minus strand of JZKD02S1161292.1, from coordinate 659,884 downwards.
CCATCTATGAATGAGTATGCTTCCTGGCCTCCTACATTCTATAATACCTCATTTGTGAAAGGGGTGGAAAAAGGGTCATGTAGGTAAGAATCATTCAGATTTCTTAGATCGACACATATCCTTATGCCTACTTTCTTATTCTCCTGAACTGCAATAGGGATTATCCATTCTGATTCTTCTACTGGTTCGATGATTCCAGCTTCCAACATTCTGTCAATTTCTTCTTTTACTTTTTTCTTATATATTGGGTTCAGTCTATATGGTTGTTGTTTGACTGATCTAGCCTTAGGTTTGAAGGGTATATTAATCTCTCCTAGCTCTCATGTTACTCCTTTCATCTCTGTAAAGTTTTTTTGGAATAGGTCATTGTACTCACACAACAACTCTGTTATTATTTCTACTATTTGTTCATCCCATTAATATCCAATAATGACCATTTTGGGATTATAATTTGTTCCAATATTTACTTTCTTCACCTTGATTGGTGTAAAAAATACTTATGATTCGAGAGATGCACCTTCCACCTCTCTTTCTCCTTCAATTTATGTAATTTGAATGTTGCATCGGTCATCTTCATCTGGCGCTTCTTATTGCACATGATAACATGACAATAGTCCTTTCACTATCTGTCTATTCTTTGGTTGATACTCTGTTATAAGTTCAACCTCTGGTTTCTTAATAAATATCACCCCTATGATTTTTTTGAGTACTGAATCAATGTTGGGGTTCTCATGTTCAAATGAGAAAGTGACTATAAAATTTTAATGTAATGTTGTCCATTCTACAATGCCTTTGCGCAATTCCTATTCTACATACCAGTTCGTTGGAATTCCTTCCAATGTGTGAATGAAGTGATGAGGCCATCCTTTTGGTGGTGTCATTTTCCATACCATTCTGCACTTCTCCAAGTGTTCTTCTTGTGTCCCCTATCCATAATATCTCTGCAGTTCATTGTATCCCCATTTTACGTCGAATCTGATGCGTAGTAATCGCTTACATTGGTACCAGTCCTTGACTATCTCTTTGTGCGCACCCAAACATCTTGCAGGTGTTTCCTTGAGTGCTATGTCCAGAGCTAAGAGCCATTGATTTTCTAACACTTCATATTCATATCTTGTTAGGAATTCTTCTAAGTCAGTCACCCCATTAAAAATGGGAGGTTCTCTTATCTCTTTACCTACGCATCTTACTGCATGGTCTATTCTTGTACACCTTCTTGTGGTTACTTCATATAATCTCTCCTTTCAATTTTCCAACCCTGTATCTGAGTCTGAAGCACATGATGTGATACTTCTCAAACTAAGTACCCCATCTATAGTTGGATTCACATAATCTTCTTCTCATGCCGTGGTTCTGTATAACTGATTTATTTCCTCTAGGTCAAAGAAAGTGGGTTCTACAAACCTTTATCCTTATTATGGGTCTAGTGGTGCAATGAATCTATATTCTCCTGACTCAAATGTCATATTCCTTGTCTTCAAATTGACTATTTCATGGTTTTCAAACACCTAATCCAAGACAAGCAATGATGGATACGGTGTTGTGCCATCAACTATTTCTATCACTTCAAAATCGGCTTTAGTGCGCACTCCATCCAGATCTACTGTCACACCCTTTAAATTTCCAATTGGCAAAACCCTGTGTTGATTTGCGAGTTTCAGCTGAACATGTGAATATCCTAATGTGGGATTTCCCATACATTGCCATGTATTCTTGGGTAACACATTTAGTTCAGAGTCTAAATACAATATAATATCCCCCATGTTGAAATATCCAATGTTGTAATTTAATCTAAACTCTCTACTTTTCCTCCTCCTTGAATGCAAGTGATTAATTTTTTTCTTCTCTATATTTCTCGCCACGTCTGTGTTACATATTTATAACATATTTTGCAATACTTTAATAGATGATGGATCATTTAGTATTTTAACACGGGATTGCAAAAAATCCTTTATGGTACTTACTTGTCCTATGGGTTGTGCTTCCTTAGTGTGATCTAGTGATGAAGGCATATCATACGTTGGTACACCCTGAGTATGTTGTGCAGTCGATATAGATGCAATTTATGGCTTCCAGAATTCTTGTCAGGATTGCTTGAATCTCTCCTTATTGTTTTGTGCATCAAAATGCTTCTATAATTTGGAATTCTTCTTCACCCATTGGTGTTGTGCTGGTTCTTGTATTACTACATCATCTCTGATCTTATTTCCTCCACACATAACTATGTTGATGTTTCTTCCATCATTCCTTTGTTTGACATAAATCCATTGAACATTTTGATTGTTTTTATTCCTCTTTTCCTGGATCTTCCCTAATAGTGTTGGACAATATTTTGTCTCATGATCTAATGCCTGACAATACATACATTTCACAGGTGGAAGTGGACATTCTCTTGCATAGTGTCCTAGTTTTTGAAAGTTATGTCATACCACCGGTCCTTTGCCTCTTCCAAATCCTCCTCTACCTCATCCTCCACCTTTGTAGACAACTCGATCTCCTCATGGGGTGTTGTACTGAGGTACCTAATTATACTGCGTGGGGTTATACTGTGTTTGTGCGGTATTGTACTCTGTCTATGTAGTGTTATATTTCTATGGTTCAGTGTTATATAGGGTTGGTACTTGGTTAAGTTGTGGTTCAAATTTCCCTATCATCATTTTTGTCTGTACCCTATAGGTGTCTGATGTTCTTTCCCTCATAAACTCCATTGTCCTGTAATATTTATCATCATGGCCCACTGACTTGCAAAAGTTACAATATGACCTCTTAGGTATTGTTTGGTATTTCTACATCATTGGAAAATGATATGGATCATGCCCTTGTTTCTTACAGATATCACACCATAGTCCTCTCGTCAGAAATGGGTTTGGCAGTCATGTTTCCATGTACTGCGTGAAATTTGGGCATTCATTCTTGTGGTGTCCTTCTGTCCTACATGTGGTACACCAAACAACTTCTCTTTTTTCCTTACTCCTATTCTGGTTCAGTTGAAATGTTAAATTCTTCAGATCCTCCTTCAACTCCTCTATTGTTAGACCCGTCTTCTGATATTGGTTCTCTTCTAGTTGTAAGGCTTCTTGCAAAGCCTATTCCTAAGTTTGAAACTTATGTTGTGTCAAAGGGTATTTCAAGTGTGGTAGCATAGAATTCACAAATAGATGTCTATGTTGCATATATGTCATGACATACTTCGTCTTTCCCTTCAATCATTTGAATCTATGGTCAATCTCTTAGATAGATTCCCCTATTTTCTATCTGATCTCTATCATCTCATTCATATATTGATCCTTTGAGATAGGTTTTTGGGATTCATTTATTAGTAGATTCTTGATATCCAAAATTATTCTAGTTGTTCCTGGTGTATTGTTTTTAGTTAAACTCATGTACCAATCCAATGCGCAGTCTCTTAGTGTGATAACTAACTGTGCAAATTTTGTATCCTCATTTGTGATCTACTTTGCTTCCCAGATATTTTCACAAATGAACAAGTTCTTATTAGGGTCCTTAGATGCCTCTTCCTTGAATTATGGTAACCTGATGGTGGAATCATGTCCTGCCATTATGAATGATGAAATACTATCTCTATGCAGTGTATATCCTTGATGAATGCTTCCTGAACTAGCTCCCCCAGTTGTTTCTCCCTGTATAGATGTACTTCCTATTGCATTTCTTCTAATGAAATTTGGTTGTCTAAAGGGTGGTGTTCTCTCTGGTGTATTGGTCACACATGGGTTTATGGGTTCCACACTGACACTGATATGGATAGGAGTTCTGCCTTCGGTTCCTGCCCTTGGACCTCTTGTCTTCCTTTCATATGTCACGCACATGATTTCCTCAATCTTCTCCACATCCCAGAGATCCTCTACCTCTTCTTCATCACTTTCCAAGCCTTCCCTCACAGCTATGGATCTCTTCTTATTGTTCAACCTGTATTGGTAGGGTGCTCCACTACACATTCTTCCAGTTGTTTCCATGATCTTCTTCATCTGGTCTTCCTCCATCATGATTGGATCCAATACCTCCTCCTTATTTCCTTTATCCATATCTTCCTCCATTTCTCCATCTCTTGTCAATGCTTCCCACCTTCCCCCATGCATGCAGGGTAGTTTAGTTGTTTGATACGATTTAAATTACACCTTTGTTATACAGTAACATCTTGATGGAAGTATACAATGATCTGATATACCTACCTCTAGGTCCCTTTAGAAACTCTTTCTCTGTTGCAATGTAAGACTTCACAGTATCTACTAAAAATTCTATAATAAATCCTACACCAATGTTGTCTAACCAGAAATCTACTGTGCATGTAAATTTATTGTCAACTTGTTGTAACTACATGATCTCCACAAAATTCCACTCTAGCTATATGATCCGATTTGTAGGGTGGCTGTCTTTCAGCCTTAATATCCACTACTACAACACATGCGGGAAATCATAGAAAAACACTTCATGCAAGTCGCTAAATACGTACTTGTACACATATTTGTGCGGTGTTAACTTTAGGTCTATTTTATCTTTCTGTGCAAATTCCATCTCCTTTGTTTTCAACCATCTCTCGATCTCCGCCTTCATTGGGTTCCATGGTCTAAGCATCCCCTTTTATATTCTCAGTATTTTAGCATTTCCTCACGAGATATGACATTCTTTTCATGATTCTTCACCATATCTCATTCACTCAATCTCGTTTTGTTCCATCTGACAACAGAACCATTCATTGGTTACTTCTCTCTTTCTACCTTTCTTGAGCTGACCCAGGTTCAAATCTACCATGGTTTCCAACAAAATCCCTTTAAAACTATCAACCCCTCTGGTAAACTTGAAGGAAGTGCAACACATAGAGTGAACTGCATAGTCTCACCCGAGATAGTTCTATGGGTGGATACAACGCTCAAGTTCTTGCAACCTAGGAATGAGTGGGGATCTAGGACTAAACTTTTTGATCTTCATTTGTTACTTTAACATTCAACTTATATTGAATGCCATGTCATTCTTATTCATGTGTGTAAAATAGTATATCTAACTATTCATTCACACATTTGTCTAACATATAATCATTGTTAGTAAAGGAAATGCACAATATTCAATCACATAACACATTATCCACCATGGTTCACCCCTCATGGGATACATCCATAAATATTTGGTTGCTCTTCTCTTTTATTACGGTGTTTTCAAAACTACAGTGTCACACACATTACAACTCTCTATCAAACAGTTTGAGATCTACAATGAGGCAGAATAGATCACACCAGGATCCTCATCCTGTGATATAACCCTCAATATCTACCTTATTTCCTCTCCTCAGCTCAATTTCTTACAACACATATCATATTTATAGCCATTCTGTCTTGAAACGACATAGTAACAATGACCAACATCAACCACTATTGAACCATATCCGAACGAAAAATATAAAAACAACCACTACTGTACCATATCCCAATGACAACTACAACAACAACTAGCCCACCCTATACCTCCTAGGTACCTATTTATACATATTTTCATTTTACCAACTATTAAATTCTCTTACCAAAACCCTAACCCTATAATGGCTAGGTCTTCTTGCATGCATTCCTCGCATGATTTTCTCTTTTGCATGTGCGTTTGTCTTGCACATACTTCTTTCCTTGCATGCGCATATGACTTACACGTGTTTCTTTTCCTGCATGCATGTCTACCTTACGCGTGCTTCTTTTCCTGCATGCACGTCTTCCTTACACGTGTTTCTTTTCCTCAAAACTAGGCCTGCACCCAACACTCATGAACAAGTTTTTTGGGCCCTTCTCATGCAATTTTGTGCTAGTATTCTTTGATGATATCCTCATTTATAGAAAAAACTAGGAAACACATGTGGAACATGTTGATAAAGTTGCCCAACAAATTTGGGATAACTAGATATTGTTCCTCAATGTTTCAAATACATGTGTTTACCTTCTTTAGTGGAATAATTGGGTCACATAGTTAGTTAGGAGGTGTGAGTGGATCCCAAGAAAATTTAGGCAATGAATAATTGACCATGCACAATGAGTCTAAAATTTTTATGTGGTTTTTTAGGAGTTATGAGATTATATCAAAGTTTGTGAAGAATTATGGGTGAATTGTAGCTCCATGAACTTCCCTAATAAAAAATAATTCCTTTGTATGAAATGTTGTCACAAATTAGGCCTTTTCATATTTAAAGGAATCCATGTGTACTACACATGACTTAATAGTGCCTAATTTTGCTAAGACTTTTTTCTTGGAATGTGACACCTCTGGAAGAGATCTTGGAGTAGTGTCGATGAAAGAGGGGTACCCATTGACATTCACTAGTAAAAAATTGTGATGATTGTTTTTGGTAAAGTCCAACTATGAGAAAGAAATACTGGCCATCCATCATGTAGTTGATAATTGGTGCTTGTATTTACTAGGAGGCACTTCTAGATCAAGACATATCGTTATAGTTTGAATTATTTTTTGGAACAAAGCTTCTCATAACTAGAGGAGAACAAGTGGGTCAATAACATGATAAATTGGTATTATAAGATCATGAATCAAAAGGGAAAAGAGAATGTGGTGTGTGATGCTTTTAGTAGAGGAAATATGGGAAGGATCTCTCTTTTTTTTATCCTTACTAGTAACCAATTGGCTTGTAGAGGTATGACACAAATGGTTGGCTAATGAAATGTTGGTTCATCTCATCTAAAGACTTTAATACAATTCCAACCCCACTACATGATATACTTGGTAGTGTGATACCTTGTGGTATAAAGGGTACATTTTTCTAGTGCATAATTCTTCTTTAAAACAAAGAGTGTTAAATTAGTTGTATTCATACATTATAGTGGGTCAATCTAGCTTTGAAAAATCCTATGAATGATATAATCACTCTTTCTTTTGAGAATGCATGAAAAAGGAAATCCATAATTTTATAGATAAATGTGTATCTTGTCAAATTAAGTACAAGGGTTGAAAAGTGAACACCCTAAGGGCATTGCAACCATTATTGATCCTAGCCACTATTTGGATTGACATTTCCATGGATCTTATAGTGGGCCTCTTGAAATATGGAAACAAATTGGTCATCATAGTGGCAGTTGATTTCCTTTCCAAATATGCTCGTTTTTGTGCCTTACAACACCCATTTATACCCTCCATAGTGGCCCAAGTATTCATGGATTGAGTTTTTAAGTTACATGTTAGGCCCACTTCCTTTGTGTTAGATTGTGATCACACCTTCATTAGTAAACTTTGGTAGGAGTTTTTTAAACCACAAGGCACACTTTAAACATGATCACATATTATCATCCTATTGATGTCAAGGAATGTCCTTTCAAAAGTAAGGGGTACTTCCCGATGCATGGTCCTAATTAGATTGTGCGCCATTTGGTTTAGGAGACCCATCTAGATTCTGGCTCGACTGCCATTACTAGGTTTGAGGGGTGATTGGATGGTTGTGAATGTTATGGAAATGTAAATACAAGATAAATAAGTGTATAAATAAAATCTAATCTACCCTATCCTAGCTAGAAGAAACTATGGTAACCAAATGAGTAGCTATTAATGAAGCTAATCCTTGAAAATAACTTCTTCTAGTTAGTTGGTAGGAAGCAACAAGGTTAGAAAACACATGCATACAAATAACATAAATGGATTTTTTTAAGTCATGGAATTACATACATAAACTACTCATCATCTTAGGACAAAATATAAGAAAGAGTAAGAAAAGATTCAATAACGATTTTGATTTGCAAAAGAACAATCTATAAGCAAAAGGACATTCTTACAACACATGTAAATGGCATGCAATTTTTTAAAAGTATTTTACAACAAGATACCATCTGCGAGAGTTCTCTCTAACAAAAATGGCCATGAGGTATTCTCAACATTAATTCTCAAAGTATTTTGTGAATATACAATGCTTGAAGTGTCCCTTCAAAATGGGCCTCTTCCTTTACTTATAGTAGTTTGAGTAACTATTGATAGTGTCTTATTGAATTATGCAAGAATAAGTTATGAGTCTCTTCATCTCCCCTTTATCAAATTCTATTGATAGGTGTTAATGTTGATTAATTGGGTTGGTTGTCATTGATGTCAACCCTTGAAAAAAGTCTAGTAGCGAATTTCAGTAGCACAATGGTTTGGGTAATGGACCCAAGTTTGTTTGATGGATAATGGTACAATTTTTGAGATATTTGTAGGTAATACTATTCCATATGAATAGTACATGTCATGCCATTTCCAGTGGCATGTGGAAGGTCACATAACTCCTCACAGTTAGAGAGTTATGACCATGTGAAGTTGGAGAACCCTCATGAGTCATCTAGAAGCCCCTAAAAGTCAAAGTGTTTGCAAAAGAAATTATTTAAATAATAAAGTGAATGGAGAAATTCCTAAAATAAGGAAAGTGGAATGCTACATGAAATTATAAATAAGAGGCAAGGCTCTCTCATTTAATCACACTTGAACACATTGAATATCTTTTGTTGTGTAAGGCTTATTGCAAGTACTCATTGATACATCTGAAGTTGCAAAAGTATGAAGTAGTACAAAGGGTTGATGACGAAAGTATCATAATTACAATGAATACAAAAAACACTAATTTATGAGGCATACATAGGCTGACAGTGTATTAGGGTGCGTACATACGAGGGCTGATAGTGTATTACGGTGCGTACGTACACGACCTGCCAGTGTATTAGGGTGCGTACATGTTGGTAAAACCATGGAAACTTGAAAATATGAAGATGTAGAGGTTCTATATTTTGAGATAAAGGTCCTAGGAAGGTCTATAGTGCTCAGATACATCAGATCTATCCATTGGTTCAAAATGTATGTCTTATTTATATGAATAGTTGTATTTTGATGTATGCATGAGAAATGGTTATGGAGTTTTGAGAATTCTCCCTAGAGAGACTAGTGGATGCATGGGATATTCTGTATAAGTCATATCTACATAAACACAGTGTTGGTATATTTATCATTGATACTTCTTGTTGAGGAACATCTTGTATTTCTTGGCATATGGCTAAGGTTTTTTGTGGTATATGGTTGAGAGCTTGTATTGGTTGATGTATTGAGAGGATGAATATCGGAAAGGGTTTGAAGTCTAGATCATATGAGGTATATTATACGTATTCATGATTACACACACTTATGGAACATGACTAGAGAGAGATATGTATGAGGATGCATGCACAGGGTACAGATACAGTCTAGATACAGTGACAGGTTACATATCTAAGTGAAAGAAGTTACACAGGGTCAGAAGTTTTCAGAAGAAAGAAAACCCTAGTTTTCATAAGGGATATGTAGGTTGCATAAAAGTTTGGTCGTGAACATACATGGGTTTCATAACAGATAGGGCATGTAAATACATGTGTTGCAACACTTCAGGTCGCATACATGTTGTATTTTGTTGATACATGTCTAGTTCAGGTACAGATCGATTATAGGGAAGTTATACAGGTTGGTTGCACATGAATGGTATATATTGATACAGTTATACAGTGGTATATCTCACAGTGATAGTCTAACAATGGTTCCATCATTCTACTTGTACTTCAAGGTGGCTATATGGAGCAAGGATAGGTGGTTGCATCCACCTTTCGGTTGTAGTAGGAGAACATAGGGGGTTGTAGCCTCCTCTTGGTTGTAGCCAGAGAATTGAGGAGTTGGAGCTTCCCTCAAGTTGTATCTTGAGAAACTAGGGGGTTGGAGCCTTCTTCCAGTTGCATCTAGAAAACAAAGGAAGTTGGTGCTTCCAATGAATGTAATTCTTCAAGACATATAAGAAAAATAAGTTTGTGGTTTTCTCCTGCTTTGGATTTCCATGTAAAAACATTGGTGTATTGTGTATGTGTGTGATTGATCATTTGTTCATTGTTTATTTACTCTGTAACTATTGGATGATAATGATACATTTATATAAAACTTGCATTTTATGGTGAAAAAGGATTATATCTCTCTATTATTGATTCACCCCCCCTCTCAGTAGTCCAACAATTGGTATCAAAGAAGGTCCCTTCAAAAATCAGTTTAACGAATGAAAGTTAGATCATGGAGAGGAACAACATGTATAAAAATAGAATACCACAATTTGATAGACATAAGTATGCATTTTGGAGCATAAGGATGAAGACATATATATAGGCACATGGATTTGAAAATTGGAAATCAATTGTAGATGGATACATAGCACCAACAGTTCCGCCGAAAAATGACAAAGCAATAAAACTCATTCAAAATAATTCCAAATCCACAAATTCACTTCTGAATGGTCTTGGAGAATCAATATTTACCAAAGTTGCACATTGTAAATATGCTAAAGAGATTTGGGACAAACTTTAAAATCTTTATGAAGGAGATTCAAAAGTCAAAGAAGCAAAGATTCAAACTTATAGAGGTTAGTTCGAACAAATAAAAATGAAGGAAGATGAGAATGTTGCATCTTAATTTTTATGAGTCGATGAAACAGTAAATGCAATCATGGGATTGGGAGAAGAAATCAAAGAATCTGTAATTTTTCAAAAGGTACTAATATCTCTTCCTATGAGATTTGACCCTAAGATATCAGCACTAGAAGAAAGAGAAGATCTGAACTCAATAAGCATGGACGAACTACATGAAATCATCACAACATATGAAATGAGAACTGAACAAGAAAATCTAGATATAAAAGAAGCATCCTTCAAAGCATCCAAAAAGTTAAAGAAAGAGGGAAAGCAAAAATAAAAAGAACATAGAAGCAGAAGTGACGTCTCGAAAGATGATGAAGAAGCCACCAACTTTGTCAAAAGATTGAACAAGGGAACCAACGACAAGTATAGAGGTAAGCTTCCTTTGATTTGTTTTAATTGTGATGGTATTGGTCATTTTTCTAAAAAAAATCCTCATAAGAAAAAGAGAAATGATGAAGGTGTTAAGAACCAAATATCAATATAGCATAGAAAAACCTCAGAAAAAGTACTCAACGCCTTAAAAAAGAGATAATTTCAGATAATAAGCCTCTTCGAGGGGGCAAACTCCTTTTACCCCACTTAAATGTGCAAGTACAAGATGATTCAAAATGAAAATGTCTCCTTGGTATATATAGGAGAATAGCAGGTATAATTACAACTAATGGCCTAAAGCCGACATAAATAAAATAACATTACTAATATAATATGCCCCAATTAAGGGGTAATGAGAAAATATTAGGGCTTAACATGCCCCTCCCCTTGAGACAAGTTTCATCCACAATTCTTGAGTAAATCTGGATGCTTCTGTATAAAAGACTCATCTTCCTAAGTGGAATTTTTAATCGGCTGTTTCCTCCATTTAATGAGATACTCTGAAATGGATCTATTCCTCACCTGGTGAATTCTTGTGTCAGTGATGGCTTCAGGCTCCAATATGATTTTTCCTTCCTCGTCAAGTTTTGGAAATATAGTTTGAACTAGGATCTTGTTGCCTATAACCTTCTTTAAG
>JZKD02S1161292.1:628701-645349 GCA_000966675.3 Picea glauca | reverse complement strand
CAATACTTCCATGATCTCCCCTTTTAAACCATCCATCTTAGTATCCAACATAGCTTCCATTGAATCCATCTTCTTTTGTAGTTCATTTATGTCCCTACGCATTTCTTCACCTTCAGCAAGATTCCAAGTAGAATTTTTTGGAGGCTTATTTGGTGTAGAAGTTCCATTTTTTGGTGGCATGTTGTTCAAGTATCACTTTGAACCTTGATTTTGAGGTGGTTCTGCTAGACAATATTTCTTCTGTTGTATCTCCCAAGTTTCGGCCCTTCTGGGTATGAAAATTTCTTTTATGTAGTTCTCTAATATTTCTTCTCTGCAATGCCCTAGGTCTGATTAAAATTGTATGTGCCAAGTGGAATTTACGGTAACTTCCCCACAACTTCCCGATTTTTGGCGTTTCCAGGAGATCTCACTTGTATAGCGTTCCCTGCACACAATAATTGATATAAAATTTTGAAACTCGTACCAGAAATACTACAAACTGTCCATGATCCAATGAAATTAGTCCCACTCAATTTGGATAGTCTAGGAAGAAGTTATGATTGTTTTACCTGGAACACCTTCTTGAGACTAGTCAATAGGACTAGTCAGATACCCTATCTTACATAGGGTGTATCTACAAATTTAAGATGACCCAGAAGCTGAATTTTTTACCAAAGATACCTTACTAATTTATGTAAATATTCTCTGTAGTTTAGGGTATGAAACATTATAGAAAACTGTTTATGGCGAAAATTCCGCAATGACTTAGTTCAGGATGATTCCAGAACCCTATCTTGTACAGGTTGTATCTCTAAAAGTATAAGGCCTCAGGAGATAAATTTTGAAGCCAACATACCTTGATCCGTCTACTAAATATCCTCCAATTCGTTCCTTCTAAAACATTGTATACACAAATTTATAGCGAAAATTCCAAGGTGTCTCAGATGTAACAGCGAAACCCCAAGACCTTGAGCTCTAATACCATATGTTAAGAACCAAATATCAATATAGCATAGAAAAACCTTAGAAAAAGTACTCAACGCCTTGAAAAAGAGATAATTTCAGATAATAAGCCTCTTCAAGGGGGAAACCTCCTTTTACCCCACTTAAATGTTCAAGTACAAGATGATTCAGAATGAAAATGTCTCCTTGGTATATATCGGAGACTAGGAGGTATAATTACAACTAATGGCCTAAATCCGACATAAATAGAATAACATTACTAATATAATATGCCCCAATAAAGGGGTAATGAGCCAATATTAGGGTTTAACAGAAGGTTACTGAAATAGAAAATAAAAAAATAATGGAAAAATAACCACAAAGAAAGTTTTTAAAAAAAACTTATGCACCAAAGAAGACATCTCATCATGAGATAAAGATGAAGTCAATGACAGTGAGATATAAAGAGTTCTTTTTATGGCAGTAGAAGACTCTGATAAAGAAGACTCTGAAGAAGAATATGAAGAGGCCAAAGAAGAATATGAAGAGGCCAAAGAAGAATATGAAGAGGCAGAGGTTGACTATCAAGAAGAATTGTTGTGTGCCATAGAAGTTATCAAAAGAGAAAAGAAGAAAAACAAGAAACTACAAGCAAAACTAGACAAGAGAGAAGAAACTCAGGAACTAGAACAAATGATCACAGATTTGAAGGTTTAAATTGAATAAGATAAAAGAATTGAAGAATAACTCAAATAACAACTAGAAGGAAGAGACAGGATCATTGAAAATTTGGAAGCATAGATTGTCACATTAAGAAAGGATCTTCAAAGAAAAAATATGCAGAACAACTCAAAAGTTTTGAATGACATTATCAGCAGTCAAAAACCTCATCATGACAAGTCCAAACTTGGATACAATTAGGCAGAAAATGGATCAAGATACAAAACAAAAGAACAAGAAACATATTTGAAAAGCTATGCAGAAACAATCAAAGGGGATAGGAAGGTCTACAAATAAAATTATAGGGACACTCCTCCACCGAGAAGATTCAAATTTCAAAAACAATGACTGACAGAGACAGATAATCCTCAGGAAGAAGAAGGATTCATAAGAGTGCCTCCTTTTAGAATATATTCAACTCCCAGGTATCAAACTATCTTTTTTGGTTTATGCTATGCATGTAATAATTTTGGACATAAAGATGTGAAATGTAGACCTAACAATAGGAACATAAACAACTTTGAATGTCATACACAAAAGGGTTATCCAAGAAGGCCTAGTGAAACAAAGAGAAGAAGTTACAAAAAGTTTGAATCTTTGAGACTTGGAGTGGAATGTTACAAATGTAACAACTTTGGACACATGGACAAAGATTGTAGAATGACAGTCCCTCCTAGAGAACCACAACAAAACAAAAAAATTCATAGACAGGAATCTCAGAAAAGGACATGGAAAATAAAGCAGAATCAGTACAAAAATGAAGAATTCACACTCGCTCTACAAGATAATCAAAAGAAACGTGGTTGGTATGTTGACAATGGTTGTTCAAACACATGACAGGTGATAGAGACTAGTTTCTTACATTAATAAAGGAAAGAGATGGATCAGTCTCCTTCGGAAATGATGATTCAACTAAAATCATTGGAAAAGGCACAGTCATAATTAGGAACAAGAATACCAAGATAAAAAATGTTCTACTAGTAGAATATATGAAACATAATATTCTAAGTGTAAGTAAAATGTGTGACCAAGGTCATAAATTTACTTTCGATTCACAAAAGTGCAAGATAAGAAAATAACGTTCAAGAAAATGTATTGCAACAACTACGACAACTTCAAGAAACATATATGTATCAAGTGAAATTGGAAATGAAAAGTGTTTCCTAGGAAAGGAAGATAAAAGGTGGCTACGGAATAGAAGAATGGGTCACATACATTTTGATAAACTTGTCAATGTCAGCAAAAAGGAAGCAGTTAGAGAAATGCCCCAGATCACGGAACCATCCAACACTTTATGCAAGAATTGCCAACAAGGAAAGCAAACAAAGACCAGGTTCAAATCAAAGGAATATTCAACGACAAGACCACTAGAAATTGTGCACACTGATCTATTTGGACCAACTACAACAAAAGGTTTAAAAGGTGAGAAATACTTTATGTTATTAGTTGATGATTATACAAGAATGATTGCAAGTTTCTTCCTCGGGAATAAGTCAGAAGATTTTCAAAACTTCAAGGTCTACAAGGAAATGGTTGAAAATGAAATGGATTAAAAAATCAAATGCTTGAGATCTGAAAATGGAGGAGATTTCACTTCAAAGGAATTTATGGACTACTGCAGCAGGCATGGAATAAAAAGGAAATTCTCCATTGCTAGGACACCTCAACAGAATGGAGTTGTTGAAATAAAGAAGAAGACAATACAATAAATGGCTCAAACAATGCTAATGGATTCCAAATTGACAGATATATTTTGGATAGATGCAATGAATACAACAATTTACATTAAAAATAGAGTAATGCTCAGAAAAAAAACTGACAAAACTCCCTACGAGCTATGGAAAGGAAGACCAAGAAATGTATATCACTTCAGAGTTTTTGAAAGAAAATGCTACATCAAAAGAGAAGATGGAAGAATGAGAAATTTTGACTCTCATGTGGACAAAGGATTAATTTTTGGTTACTCAATTACAAGGAAAGAAAACAAGTGTTACAACCTAAGATTGAACAAAGTTGAGGAAAGCGTCAACGTAACAATTGATGAAATAGGTAGACAAGAATTAAAGGAAGAAGAAAATGAATCAATGGAACAACTTTATGAAGAAGAAGCAAAAGATGAAAAAGAAGTAGAAAAAGAAGATGAAGAGAATCCGATAGAAGAAGAAGAGCAAGTTCAACAAGTGTCTCCAAAGACACCTAGCAAACAAGTGTAGAAGAATCATCCTTCAAATCAGATTATTGGAAAGAAAGATGCAGGAGTTGAGACTAGAATAAGAATCTGTTCACCAGAACAAACACCCCTAGCACTCTCATCTATGATTGAACCAAACAGTTTTGAAGAGGTGAGCAAGGATGGATTTTGGAATAAGGCCATGGATGAAGAATTGGATCAAATAGAAAAAAATGACACATGGGAATTGGTTCCAAGACCAAAGAATAAGAATGTGATCAACACAAAGTGGGTATACAGGAATAAATTGAATGAAGATGGAGAAGTTACAAGGAACAAAGCTAGATTGGTATGTAAAGGATATGCACAGGTTGAAGGAATCGACTTTGAAGAGGCATTTTCCAGAATGGAAGAAATCCGATTTCTCTTAGCTTATGCATGCTCCAAAAATATTAAAGTGTATCAGATGGATGTGAAATCAACTTTTTGAACAAAGAACTTGAATAAGAAGTCTACATTGAACAACCATAAGGATTTCAGTTGTCATAAAATGAAGATTATGTGTGTAAATTGAATAAGGCCTTGTATGGTCTAAAACAAGCTCTTATAGCATCGCACTCTAGACTAGATAAATATCTACAACATGCAAGGTTTAGAAAAGAAAGTGCAAACAACAACCTCTACATCAAGGTAACTCAAGATATTATTTTATTAATTGAAGTTTATGTTGATGATATTATTTTTGGAAGTACTGATGACAGGTTAAGCTAGAAATTTGCAAAGGACATGCATAATGAATTTGAAATGTCATTACTTGGAGAACTATCCTTCTTTCTTGGTCTTTAGATATGTCAAAGCAATCAAGGAATTTTTATTTCTCAAACAAAGTATATCAGAGAAATGCTAAAGAGGTTTGGAATGGAAGATTGCAAACTAGTTATCACTCCCATGCAAACCAGTTGCAAGTTGAGAAAAGATGATGATTCAAAGTCTATAGATAAGAGAAAATACAGGTCAATGGTTGATAGCCTACTACATGTGAAAACATCCAGACTATATGTAAGGCAGGCAGTTGGACAAGTGGCATGATTTCAAGCAGCACCAAAGGAATCACATCTATTAGTAGTGAAGAGGATTTTTAGATATCTCAAAGGAACAAAAGAGTTTGGATTATGGTATCCAAAAGGAAACAATATATCACTTATTTCCTACACAGATGCAGATTGGGAAGGTTGCATTGATGACTGAAAAAACACCAATGGAGAAGCGTTCTACTTGGGTGACTTCTTAGTATCATGGATAAGAAAGAAACAATAATTAGTATCCTTATCTACAACCAAGGAAGAGTATATTGCAACAACATCATGTTGTACACGGGTTCTATGGATGAAACAAACTTTGACATATATACATGTTGAGTATGATGAGCCCATTCCAATCTATTATGATAATACAAGCGCCATCAATATCTCAAAGAACCCGATGATGCACTCCAAGATGAAGCACATTCCAATAAAGTATCACTTTCTATGAGAACAAGATGTATAGAATAACATCAGAGTTGAATATGTGGGCACAAAAGAACAAGTGGCAGACATATTTACAAAACCGCTTATAAGAGAAGCCTTTGAGTATCATTGCCAGAGACTCTGAGTAATTTCTACTCCAAAATGAATTCTTTTGAATTCTTATCTTATGTTTCTTAGATGTACACGAGGAAGCACCATAAAGAGGACAATTCAAGTCCGGAGATCAGTTTCAAGAAGAGTTCATTCAGGGGGAGCATCCACGGATGGAAAGATACCTTTTGGATTGATGACAAAGGGGGAGAGAGTTATCAGATGCAGAGCATAGAGGCATGGTTCCAGGGGGAGCAATGGTCACAGGGGGAGCATGAGTGATATGACTTCAATATTGCATCAGAGTGTTTCCATCAATACCAAAGGAGGAGATTATTGATTAATTGGGTTGGATGTCATTGATGTCAACCCTTGAAAAAAGTTCGATAGCGAATTTTGGTAGAAAAATGGTTTGGGTAATGACCCCAATTTTTTTTTATGGATAATGGTATGGGTTTTGATATATTTGAAGGTAATAATATTCCATATGGATAGTACATGTCATGCCATTTTCGGTGGTATGTGGAACATTACATAAATCCTCATGGTTAGAGAGTTATGGCCATGTGAAGTTGGAAAACCCTCATGAGTCATCTAGAAGCCCCTAAAAGTCAAAGTGTTTGCAAAAGAAATTATTTAAATAATAAAGTGAATGGAGAACTCCCTAAAATAAGGAAATAGGAATGCTGCATGAAAGTATAAATAAGAGGAAATAATCTCTCATTTAATCACACTTGAACACATTGACTATCTTTTGTTGTGTAAGGATTGTTGCAAGTACTCATTGATACATATGAAGTTGCGAAAGTCTGAGGTAGTATGAAGGGTTGACAATGAAAGTCTCAGAATTAAAGAGAATACAAAAAACCCTAATTTCCGAGGCATACGTGGGTTGACAGTGTATTAGGGTGCATACATACACGGGATGACAATGTATTAGGGTGCGTACCTACGCGAGTTGATAGTGTATTAGGGTGCATACATGTGGGTAAAGCCATGGAAACTTGAAAATATGAAGATGCAAAGGTTATATATTATGATATCAAGCTCCCAAGAAGGTCTCTAGTACTCAGATATATTACATCTATCCATTGGTTCACAAGATATGTCTTATTTCTATGAATAGTTGGATTTTGATGTACGCATGAGAAATGGTTATGGAGATTTGAGAATTCTCCCTAGAGAGACTAGTGGATGCATGAGATCTTCTGTATAAGTCAGATCTACATAAATACAATGTTGGTATATTTATCATTGATACTTCTTTTTGAGGCACATATTGTATTTCTTGGCATATGGCTAAGGTTTTTTGTGGTATATGGTTGAGAGCTTGTATTGGCTGATGTATTGAGAGGATGAATATCATAAAGGGTTTGAAGTCTAGATCATGTGAGGTCTATTATACTTATTCACAATTACACACACTTATGGCACATGACTAGAGAGAGATATGTATGAGGATTCATGCACAAGGTATAGATATAGTCTGGATACAGTGACATGTTACAAATACAGTCTAGATACAGTGACATGTTACAAATCTAAGTGAAATAAGTTACACAGGGTCAAAAGTTTTTAGAAGAAATAAAACCCTAGTTTTCAGAAGGCATATGCAGGTTGCATAACAGTTTGGTCGCATACATATGCGAGCTTCATAAAATAAAGGGCATGTACATATGCATGTTTCAACACTACAGGTGACATACATGTTGTATTTTGTTGATACATGTTCAGTTCAGGTATAGATTGATTACATGGAAGTTGTATAGGTTGGCTACAGGTTAGTGGTATAGATTGATACAGTTGTACAGTGGTATATCTCATAGTGATAGTGTGACAGTGTTTCCATCATTCTACTTCTACTTCAGGGAGGTTGGATGCGGTAGGGATAGGTGGTTATAGCCACCTTTCGGTTGTAGCTGAAGAACATAGGGGGTTGTAGCCTCCTTATGGTTGTAGCCATAGAATTGGGGAGTTGGAGCTTCCCTTTGGTTGTAGCCTGAGAAAATAGGGGGTTGGAGCCTCCTTCCAGTTGCAGATGGAAAACAAATGAAGTTGGTGCTTCCAATGAATGTAATTCTTCAAGACATATAAGAAAAAGCATTTTGTGGTTTTCTCCTGCTTTGGGTTTCCACATAAAAACACTGGTGTATTGTGTATGTGTGTGATTGCTCATTTGTTCATTGTTTATTTACTCTATAACTATTGGATGATAATTCTACATTGATATAACACTTGCATTTTATGGTGAAAAATGATTAGATTTCTCTATTACTGATTCACCCCCCCTCTCAGTAATCCAACAGTTAGAATAGGATGAAGTTAATGGTGGTTGGAAAAAATAATGACTTGTACAGTTATGGAAACAATCATGTATTTGTCAAAAAACGTTATAATTCATTTTCCCCATTGATGGACAAAAATATTGTATGCTACAAATGTAATTATCTTGGTCACAAAGCACAAGATTGTAGATATACAAATGAAGATGCTCCTATGCCAAATTTCCCTATGCCAACCACAATATGGAGAAGGAAAGATATTCCAAACAATAAAGATTGTTGAATAACATCGACCATTGAAGAATGTAAATAAGAAGATGAATGGTACATAGACTGTGGATGTTCTTCACACATGAGAGGGGATCAATACAAATTCATCATCTTGAAGAGAAAGGGTGGAAATGTTTCATTTGGAGATGACTCATCTGCCAAAATACTTGGAAAAGTTGTAGTAGAGCTTGGAAGCAAAAATGTAAAAGCAAATAATGTCCTATTGGTTCAAGACTTGAAGCATAATCTACTTAGTGTTAGTAAAATGTGTGATCAAGGATATACTCTCACGTTTTACTCACAAAGATTCAAAATCAAAGAAGAAGGTTCAGGAAGATTGGTTGCAACTGTAACAAGAATACCAAGTAACATATACATCCTAGATCCACAAAAAAACTCCAAGGAAGCAAGAGACCATAAAAATGAAGTGTTATTAAGTGCTATATGTTTAGGGGGAGCATCCCTAAAGAAAAGAGTTACCTTTTTCCATTAAACTTAGGGGGAGAAGCCCCAACCTTTTCCATTGATTTCAAAGGGAGAGAGAAACTAGGAGCATGAGGACAGGGGAGCATGAGTATTTACATCAATGACAAAGGGGGAGATTGTTGGAAGATTGGTTGTTGTCATTGATGTTAAACCTAGTCATTGGATTTTGGACCCCACTCTTAGTATCAACAATTATTTTGGACCCCCCTCTCAGTATCAACACAGGTAATACCTAAAGTGAAGGAAATAAGTCCCTTAGAAAAGTATAAATACACCTCAAGAATTATCTCATCTTTACACACAAAAGTTCAATGATTATCTATCTTTCGAGTGATCTTTTGGTAAAAAATTTGCATAGCATATCTGAGGAAGTGAAGTCTGAGGTAGAGAAGGGACGAAAAGGACAATTTTGATGCTATTAGTTTTATGAGGTTATCCATGGGTCATAGTGAAGAAAGGCACAAACATCTGTAGGTTGTAGTGGAGCAAAACATGGACATCCATGGGTTGATAGTGTGGAAGTCATGAATATGTGGAAAAGGGCTTGAAGAAGATGATATCTTATGTTTACTGAATATGAAATGCACCAGGTTGGTTTTTTGATCTGATATTATATGCTTCGGGTCTTCTTCATGAGTAAAGTTATGTCTTTTATGTGTTTGTTTGAGGCTTATATCATGTATAGTTATGGCACATGCTTAAGGTATGTCTTGTAGTCCATTTTGGTACATGGTTGAGGTTCATATCTTGGTGATATTGATACATGCTTGATACATATCCTTGGTACATTGTGTATGGATGTTATGATCCATTTCTAGAGGCACACCTTTGTGATATTGACATATTCTTGAGGCATATGGCACATGGTATGATACATGCTTTAGGTACGTTGTGGCACATGGTTTGGAGATTTGGGAATATTCTTGAGGTACACCTTGATGATGTTATGGTACATTGATTAGAGAATATATTGGTTATCTTGGTTCGGTATATGTCATGGTGATGGTATCACATGATTGATGCACTTTTTAATAAGGTTATGTCACATGCTTGAGGTACTCGCATTTGATGATGTTGGTACATGGTTGAGGTATACACTTGGCATATATTAAGGTACATGATTTGTTATATTGAGACACATCTTGTTGATGTTCTGGTTCATGAGTTGATGATGATATGGTATATTTTTAGAGGTAGTTCTTGATGATATTTGTACATGGTATTGTGCATGGTTTAGTACACGGTTGATGCTTTGGTACATGGCACATGGTCTTGGTATATGATTGAAGTATAAGGTTGGATGCATATCATTGATGTTTTGGTACATAGTTGAGACACATATATTGATGATAGTATGATACATGGTGATTTTGGTACTCGATTGAGGAAATTCATTAACGATATCATATGGTACATGGTGTACAACATGATTGAGACATATCGTGAGTGATATGGTACATGGTTGATGCATGGTATGGTATAAGTTTCAGTGCATGGTTGATGCATGGTATGGTACAGGTTTTGGTACACGGTTGATGTACATGGTATGGTACATGTTCTAGTACATGGTTGATGTACATAGTTGATGTACATCGTATGGTGATGGTTTTGGTATCCAAGTGAGTGTATCTTGTTATAGTTGGTTGATGATTGTATATCAATGTCAGTGATAGTGAGAGTGAGAGTGAGAGTGATAGTGATAGTGATAGATTGTTGTATTGGTGATAGTGGAAGTTCCATGTTGATCAGTGATAGTGAAATTTTGATTCTATACTTATATTTCAAGGGGGAAGGACGGGACAAGGATAGGGGGTTGTATCCTCCTTCCAATTGGTGTTGGATAAATCAAGGACTTGGAGCTTCCTTGAGGTTGGAGAATGTATATCAGAGGATCATAATCTCTTTCTGGTTGGAGCCAGAGAATACAAGGAATTGGATATTCCTTAAAGTTGGAGCCTGTAAACTAGGGGGTCGTAGCCCCCTTCCAGTTGTAGCTAGAGAATTCAGGGAGTTAGAACCTCCTTCAGGTTGGAGCCTGTAAATAGGGGGTCAAAGCCTCCTTCCAGCTGGTGTTGGAGAATCGGGAAGTTGGTGCTTCCTATGAATGTATTCTTGATATATATAATAAAGCATTATGTGGTTTTCTTCCATTTGGGTTTCCACATAAATTTGGTTGTATTGTGTGTTTGTGGTTGTTTATTATGCACTGGTTAATGATAATATATATCATGCAATGATATACTGAATGCATAAGTGATAAACTATTGAATATTGTTGATAAAGTTGAAGTTTATATATTGTGATTGAAAGTGGTAAAAATTGATTATACTGATTCACCCTCCCCCTCTCAGTATTCCAACAATTGGAATGAGAGAAGGTCCTTCAAGAAAATAGTTTAACCATTGGAAGGAAGATCATGGAGTGCACTAAGATCAGAGTACCATTGTTTGATGGTCATAATGGTCATAGCTATGAGATGTGGAGAAACATGATGAAATCATTTCTAGGAGAAAAAGGGTATAATGTTTGGAAATCAATTGTGTTAGTATACACCACTACAAAGAAATTGAAGATTGTAGCCAAGAAGAAATTAAAAAGAAACAAAAAAAATGGCAATGGATTTCATCCTGGAAGGATTATGTGATTTGGTTAAAGGCAACGTAGGACAATGCTCATCATCCAAAGATCTTTGGGATAAGATACATAATCTATACTTTAAGGAATCCCATTCTATCGCAGAGCCAAAGAATGCTAATCAAAATAAAGACTATTTTGAAGCAAAACGAGATGGAATATTCCCTTCATGTTAGACATATCTTGAAGAAGAAGATTATGAACAAGGCATAGTAAATCTTGAAGAAAAATTAATCAATTCTCTAAACGATCTGAAAAAAGAAAGAAGGAAGAACAAGCCACTCAAGGAATAATTGATCGAGCTAAAGAAGGGGTCTCAAAATATTGACTCTCAAGAAGTCCAACAGATGATTAAAAACATAAAATTCCAATTAGAAGAAGTCAGAAGGATTGAAGAAGCATGCAAAAGTCAGTTGGAAGAAATGAAATTTCTAGAAGCCAAAATAGTAGCACAAAAGAAGAAGAGAAGAGAGAAAATATTTTGACTAGCCATCTCAAGGAAAGATCTAAGGATTTAAATAAGCTTGAAGCAAAATTCAGCCAACAAGAAAGAAGACTTGAAGAAGAAATTGTCTCCTTGAAGACCCAAATTGAAGAATAAAAGAGAAAGGAGGAAGTCGCGAAGATATATATAATGAAGAAAAAAGAAGATTGTGAGAATCTTGAAGAAGAAGTTTACAGTGTTCACATTAAGAGTTAAAGTTGTCAAGCTCAACAAGAACACTAAAGAGAGAGAAAAATACACACCACCAGTAAGGAAATTTGAAGGGAAGTGTTACATGTTTTTAGAAAGGAAGAATGAAGAGAAGGATAAGAGTTATACATAAGTCATGAATGGACCTATTAAGAAGGAAGAATGTGATACCTCAAAGGAGAAAATTCTAGAAATGAAGAAGACTCAAGAACAATATTAAATAAGAGACAAATATCAAATATGAGCCTCCACTTTCAAGTATCAAAGAAGATTCAATCGTTGTGAATGAAACAACAGAAGAAAAGATCATGATCATCTAAGGCATGAATTTAGAAGGATTACATCATAAAGAATATCATCCACTTCCATGTATCAAAGTTTCTTTTATGGTCATTGTTTTACTTGTACTAACTTTGGACATAAATTTGTAGATTGCAGAGCTTATGGAAGAAATATTCAAGCAAGAACTGTTTATGTGGCTCCATACAATATTGAGTGTTACAAATTCCATAGCTATAGACACATGTCTCGTGATTGTAGAAGCATGATGGATACTTTTATGAAAGAGAACACTGATATCAAATATAAGAGGGTTTGGAAAAGAAATCACGAATAGGAAAATGAAGAGTAGGTGAATGAAGAATAGATGAACGAAGTACTTCTAGAAGTCAGACTCTTAGTATATACAATAGTGCGAGATCATGATGAATATACAAGAAAATATGAGTATGTGAGAATCCAGGAAGAGGATGAAGAGGAAGATGAAAAGGATGTCATAATTCAAGAAGAAGATGAAAATGATGTCAGAATTTAGGAAGAGGATGAAAAAGAAGATTCCATAGACGAAGAGGAATATTACTCCACATCTGAGCAAGTATTTTTTTGATCCATACGACTCAGAGACTCCCAATAAATATGAATAGTGAAGAGGGGGAGTCTAAACAACAAATCTATAGATCAAAGAACTATATTTCAAGAAATCTGAAGTGTTTGCATATTTTGGTAAAGTAGTTTCATAATGCTTTGATGACATAAGTGCAGAATGTTTTGTGATAGTCTGATTGTTTGAGGATCAACTTTCGAAAAAAATTCTCATACATTTTTTAGCTAATAGTTATGAAGAACATTAGTGACACACTTTTTAGGAAAAGACTCATGATTGTATAGAGGATTCCATGACTGTACTCAGAAGGGGAAATATTCAGTACAAATTGTTGCAAACATGTAGAGTCTGATTTGTAGATTGAACATACAGTTTGAAAAGAAGGAATATGTAGTGATCAGTTGCAGAATATTCAAAGAAGTCTTTAGAATGGTAAATTTACATATGAGTTAGCACTATATACATTTGAGTAGAAGATTCATGGAAAATTTTATGACATATGGACAAAGATGGATTTATGAGATCTTTAATAGGAATAGAGAGATGCATAACAATGTATGAAATCATATTGACAAGTGGAATCAGTTATTCATAGGAAGGCAAGTAGTGAAAGGAAGAGAAAGACAAGGGAAGAGAATCTGTCAATAGAATTTATATCGTTAGAGGGAAATTTTTGAAAAGCATGGCCATTGATGTCTAAGAAGTGAACATGACAAGCCATGAAAATATGAAGTTAAATAACTATAAATTATTTTTATATATGTCAGTGAGTTACAAGAGGAAGCACTAATGGACAAGAAGTATAGGAAGAGAGGAAAGTAAGAAATTCCAAGCAGCCCCACATTGATCTACACAACATCTTGTAAAAGAATATAGGGGGGAGAAATCATCATAATAAGACACCCTTATGTCAAAGGGAAAGATAAATAACAAAAGACAAAGATAAAAGATTAGAAGAATGAAGATAGGGGGAGCACATGAAGTCAGAGAAATATTTTTCAGAGAAGGTATAACGTCAGGGGGAGTTACTCTTTTCTATTGATATCAAGAGAGAATAGAAATATTAGGAAAGAAATATCAAAATCATGAAGACAGGGAGAACATCCCCAAAGAGAGTTACCATTTTCCATTGATGTCAAAGGGGGAGAGAAAAACGAGGAGAATTGGTCACATCTGGAGTATGGGTGTTTCCATCAATACCAAAGGGGAATATTGTTGGAAAGTTAGTTTTCATTGATGTTAAATCTAGATGAAATCTAGAACCATTATTGTCAACCATAGTCAACCATAGAGAAAGAATGGTAACCCCAATAAGAATTTTCTAGAAGTGATGGGTTTGTTTGAAGGATTAAGTTATGGGTGTATTTGGAGAAGTCTCTAAAGTGGTCCCCTTATTGCATAGCTTTAAGCATGGACCTCATGGGAAGATGCTTTGAAGAAGTCTACAAAAAACCCAGAGGTATGGTCATGACGCCTGAAGTTGTTTGAGGAATAAGGACATGAAGTACGGTATAAATGTAGGTAACACACTCATAGATGGATATTCCTTGTCATATCGTTTCCAACGGTAGGTGGAATGCCACGTAATTCCTCACTATTGAGGAATTACAAGGTCATGAAGTTGGAAGCCCCTAAACGGTTATAACAAGATGATACAAGTCATTAATGAAAAGGTAAAACACTTATAATAAGAAATCACACGTCAACCCTAAAGTGAAGGAAAGAAGTCACATGGAAAAGTATAAATACACCTCAAGAAGAATGTCATCTTTACAAACACGAGTTCAATGATTATCTATCTTTTAAGTGAGATTTTGGTAAATCTTTTTCATAACATATCTGAGGAAGTGAAGTTTGAGGTGGAGAAGGGAAGAAAAGATAAATTTTGATGCTATTAGATTTCTGAGGTTATCCACGGTTCATAGTGGATAAAGGCACAAACATCTGTGGGTCGCAGTGGAGAAAAAAGAAAACATCCATGGGTTGATAGTGTGAAAGTTGTAGATCTGTGGAAAAGGGATGGAAGAAGATGGTATCTTTTCTTTACTAAATATGATATGCACCAAGTTGTTTTGTTGATATGTGATTATATGCTTTAAATCTTCTTCATGAGTAAAGGTATGTCTTTTATGAGTTTGTTTGAGGCTTGTATCATGGATAGTTATGGCACATGCTTAAGGCATGTCTTGGAGGCCCTTTTGGTACATTCTTGAGATTCATGTCTTGGTGATATTAATACATGCTTGAGACATATTCTTGGTACATTATATATGGCTATTATGGTTCATTGTTAGAGGCACATCTTTGTGATATTAGGATATACTTGAGGCATATGGCGTATGGTATGATATATTCTTGAGATACATTGTGGCACATGGTTTGGATATTTGGGAATATGATTTAGGTACACATTGATGATGTTGTGGTACATTGATTAGAGCATATCTTGGCTATATTGGTTTGGTGTATTTCATGATGATGGTATCACATGCTTGAGGCACTTCTTGATAAGGTTAAGGCACATGTTTGAGGTACATGCATTTGATGATGTTGGTACATGGTTGATACACTTGGCATATCTTACGATACATGATTTTTGATATTGAGACACATCTCGGTGATGTTATGGTTCATGATTTGATGTTGATATGGTATATTTCTAGAGACAATTCTTGGTGATCTTAGTACATGGTATTGTACATGGTTTAACACATGATTGATGATTTGTTACATGGCACATGGTATTGGTATATGATTGAAGTATATGGTTGGATGCATATCATTGATGTTTCGGTACATAGTCAAGACACGTATCTTGATGATGGTATGATACATGGTGACATGTTGTACTATGTTTTCATCGATGCCAAATGATTGATGTCAAAGGGTTGATGTCATGTGGTGTCATAGTGATGTGTTGTCATTGATATCAAGGTTGATATCCAAGAAATTTATATCATTGATTTCATGTTCAAATTAGTCGATGATCATGAATTTTTCTATCTAGGAAGTACCAAATGGATGAACTCCAAAGTGGTCCCATTATGGCGCAAGCCCTCACGGGAAGACACTCTTGGATACATATATCAAAGTTGTCCCCTTATGGTGAAATCCCTCATAGGAAGACAATTTGCGAAGTCTAAATGGTTAAATGGTTGAGTATCCAAGAGGTGTGGTTATGAGACCCAAATTTTGGTTGAGAAATAATGTAATCGGGATCAGTGAATTTGTAAGTGAGACTATTCTATATGGATAGTACATGTTGTGTCATTTTTGGTGATATGTGGTACGTCACGTAGTTCCTCACGGTTGAGGAGATATGTCTTAGTGAATTTGGAGAACCCTCATGACTTATCTAGAAGCCCCTAGATGTTCAAAGAAGAATCTCCTAGAAGAATTTGAGTAGTGAAAGTGGTTGTAACTAGGAGTTAATAATGGGTTAAGTTGTTTCAAAAAGAAAATAATTAAAAATAATTAAAAATAAATTAGTTGCAACTAGAAGTGGTGAGATTACTATTTCTGGATAAAGTGGTTGTAAGTGGACAAAGTGGTTAGAAGAGGTTAGAAGTGGGTTAGACCTAAAACAAGGAAGTTGGTTAGAACATAACCCTAGATGAAGCTACTTGTAGAGTATAAATAAGGGTCTCTTATGAGGATTGTTGTAGGAAAATCTACCTGCGGACAAGTAGATCGACCTCTAAGGCTTGACCTTAACCCTAGACAGAAAAGTGCTTATCATGGACACTGAATTTCTTTCGAATATATCTAAGCCTAATGCATGAGAAGGGAGAGTAACAAAAGTACCTCTTAACCAACGTTTGTCCCTGCACGCTCCGAGTTGCGCTCCAATATTTTGCTCCTCGCTGAGGTCTATGGACAAAACAAGATACGACCACTTCCTACTCTATTGACATTAGCTTGAAAACAGATCTATCACTGAATGATAAGTTCATGTAACATCAGACA
>JZKD02S1161292.1:617592-627733 GCA_000966675.3 Picea glauca | reverse complement strand
CTTGCTTATATAGCCTTGGAGAGGTTCAACAACCTTGAGATATCCTTGGGGAAGGTGAGGATTTTCCTCCTTCAGTTGAGGATCTGCCCTAGGATCATGGCTGGACTAGGGATTCAAATCCAACTGCCTTCCAAGAATAAAAATATGCTTCCCCCATTCATCTCAACAGCTTAACAACCGCCCAGAATAGGTAGCGCTCCCTCAAAGGGGCCATCAGAGCGCTGTAACGCTCCCTGGCAAGCTTTGGGAGGCGCCAACGCCCTCAAAATCTATAGCTCTCCCTCAAAAGGGGCAGGGGAGCATTATAATTCTCCCTGACAGTGTATTGGGGAGCACCGACGCTCCGAGATAGTGCAAGGGGGAGCGCTCCTCTCCAAAACTCAGTTTTTTGGGTTCTTTCAGGTGGCAAAAGGTTTCCAAGCTTGTTGACTCATTTCTCCTCTTCCAAATCAGATGTTTGAGTTGTTTCAAGTGTCCTTCTTATGTCGTTATGGGCATGACATAGGCATCATGGCAACATGCTTTCTTGCGACACTTCTGAGCAACATATGACACTTGCAACCTTGTGAGAAAAATGCGACACTTGCAACCTTTGTAATGACGACACTTGCGACACTATCAAAGTGAGTAATTTTGATGTGTAACAAGGATGATATTTTTGAGTATATTAAATATCTATTATCTTGTGAAAGGTTTATTGTAGGTCTAAGGTAGCGAAGGAGGGTTGATAGTGAAAGTTTTGGAGCTTCAGAAAAACCCTAGTTTCTGAAGCATACACGGGCTTCAGTGGGGGAGGTCATGTACATACATGGGCTTCCATGGCTAAGGTAACGTACATACTTGGGCTATAGAAGGATAGGGTGAGTACAACTGAAAAGGTTTAAAAACTTCAGTAGATGTTGATGTCAGGTCCTTAAAGAGGTCCTTGAAATTTGAAGCAATTTATCAGGTCAACATTCTACAGGTTCAGATCATCTACACAAGTTCTGGTATGGCTACATGTTTGTTTTAATGATCACTTTTTATTATAGTATGGTGAATGATTGAAGCCAATAATTCTTGGTATGTTTGTTGTGATATCTATATATGGTATATGTTGGTTGGTTGGATGAGTGAGAAACACTCTTATGTATGGTACATTTATGATATGGTTGAGGGATATCTATGTTGTATAATGGTGTATGTATGAGGACATGCATGGTTTGTTGGAGATGCTTCATTGTGTTGTGCCCCCACAATAGCCTCCCAATTTTTTTGTCTTAGCCTCTATTCAAGACAAAAAATTGGGCCTCCCTTTATTCTTCCAATCAGAATCCTCACATTCTCTCCCTCATGCAAATAACTATGCCTAGGTTGTCCTCACCCTACCTCGCTTTACCACTTCTGGTTCTTCATCGGATCAATTATACCTGATGATCTGTACTTCGATGATTCTCCTTTTCCTGCACTGATACATAGAGTACCAACGTGCACATCCTTCTTCCACCTTTTCATTGACATGTCATTGATTTTATTGACAATAAACCATCCACCTCCTTTTGAACTTGGATAACAAACTATCGCATTTATGCCAAACCTCATTGACTCACATCTTCGTTGTCAGTGAAATTCACATTATCAATGTCATCCCACCGATATTGGTCACATTATTATATTCATCATATGCATGCTTTTCACCAGCTAACTCACTTCTACTCACGTCATTGCATCACATAATGGTGACAATCTCTCCCTTTCGCTTCATTACATTGCTTATTGACGAGGTTCACCTCTTATTCCCAACACACTACCCATTGACAAGTTTCACTCTCCTGTCACAAATACATCAGTGGAAGGATGTCGACCCCTCATCGTCGTCGAGCACATCGAGGACAATCAACTTCCTCTCGCCAATGCTAATTAGATCAATGTAGAACACTTCACGTTAAGGCTTATCTCATCCCCCTCCAACTCAGATCCCTTCTTGTTGCGTTCATCAGTAAATATCCTTACCTTTGCAATGATTAAACTCTCCATGCCTATCTAGAAAATTGATCAATAATTTCCTATTTCATCTGATTCACTTCAAATCATATTCGTAATCTGAAACACACATGGTACTAGCTTGATTGCTTTGTGTTTCCTGATGTTATGACTAAATCCTCATTTTGGAAAGTCTCGCGTAGCATAATATGGATTAATCACAACACCTACATGTCTTGCGTTGGTTCTGAAACGCACTTTGAAGAAATCTGGTCCTTTTAGCTCATATGCAGTACTAAGTGCTCCAAGTGTCAATTGGTGGTTATTGGCAGTTTTAGCAGATGTATAATTTGTTAGAGATAATTCTCACATTAGTGATAAGTAATAAGTTTGGATTGGTTTGTGATTTTGCAGGATATTGCTGAGATATTCTCTCAACCTCTCCACTTGTGTTTGGAGTTAGTTGGATCTCACTCCTCTATCTGTGTGTAAGTGTAAATAATACAATTTATTATTTTGTTTAACAATGTGCAATGGTTGCTCCTCATTTCTCTATTTTAGTATCAGAGCAAGGATAGCCTTGACTCTCTCACGAGAGGGGCTGTGATCATGAAAAATCTATAAAGATGAATGTACTACACTAGGAGTAAGATTTAGGTGTGTGATAGTAAATTTCTTTTGTGTGGATATTTTTGTGTGTATGTGTGAGAAGTTTGCTTGTGTTGCCTCTGTAAAGTGTAATATATCTGTCAAGTGTAAGATCTACCTCCGCTTACAAAGAATTCTACCAGTCTACATTAAAAATCTAGAGGAGTCATCAAAAAAATGTGCTGCTGTAATGTATTTTAAGATCGTTGTTGAGCGAGAAAGGAAGAGAACGATACATTTGTGAGAGGAGATCCAACGTCTGGTTAAGAGAGTTTTTGTATATTGCTTTTACCATGCTCTTTATTGTTGGAGGATAAACTGGAACAACCGTTGGTGATTTAGAAGGAGGCCGCCACATAACTAGATCTTTGTCGTTCTTTGGACAACCCTGTGGAAATTGGAAATCCTTTTGTTGATATTTGTGGCTTGCAAATGCTGAGGATTGAAGGTGATTGGTGTGAAATTATATCCAAATTGCTGAGACAGTCCAATATTCAATGGCTTCATTGGGATATTAATTCCTTTAATGAGATATCAAAAGATTCTCAGAAATTGTTTCTTTCCTAGATGGGAACTCGAAAATTGCTTCCAAAATTGATTCTCCCATGCATCAACGAAATCTCGGAAATTGCTTCTTCCTTCAGTTATGGGTGCTTCGATATTGATTCCTCACATTGGATGTGTCACTCCTCCCTGCCTTAGGATCCGTAGATGATTTTCCAGCATTTACTCTTGTTTTTTTTTTTATTGATATATAGTTTTACGTGTGTGGGTTGTGAGATATATTTTGTGTAAATGCATTTATGTAAAAAATGGTGTCTTGCAAAATTGTGAGATGATACAGAACCACAAAGAATAGACCAATTAATATTTATGCTAATGTGACCTATCATGTTCCAGGAGCATTAGTAATAGGTTGTTCTTAACAAGGTCAAGATGATGTGACTTGTCTTGCTTTGAGAGCGTTAGTTACCGGTTATTTTTATGTAAGGTCAAGTTGTGAAACTGACTGCTGAAGACATTCAGTATCTGGATCATTCTCCTAGATACTGTGGATAGACGAAAGGGAAATATTCACAGATGGAAGTGTATCCATAGGATGGTTTAGTATCAAGATTGTCCTTCGAGAGGTTGAGAAGCATCAATTCTACAAGAACATCAAACCTGGTCATAAGAATTTATATTTTAAATGAGTTGAATGGTAAGATTGAAGATGAGGAAGAGAAAGAGTGTAGTCCGGAGGCATCAGAGTGGGTACGGTATAGGCGTTGATGAAGACTATGCCAGACAAAGTTAAAGCGTTGTAACTCTTTATGTGTTGTAAGTGATTTCATTACTGTAAGGTTTTTAAATGTAATCATTAAAGGGGGGTATTAGAGATAATGCTCACATTAGTGCTATGTACTAAGTTTGGATTGGTTTGAGATTTTGTAGGACATTGTTGAGATATTTGTTAGAATATAAAGGATTGTGTGCTCGTTTTACCATGACGATACCCTCGTCTCCCAACCACAGGCCGAAACCTCCCTCCGAGCACCTTAACCTTGACCTGAGAATTCCTCCGGAAGAAAACCCTAGGCTAGATAGTCAAACAAAGAGCAGTGCATCTCTCCCCAAGGATAGCACATCACAAAAAGCTAATCAGATAGTCCAAACCCTAGCCAAGAGATATCCAAGACAAATACTGAAACTTGTTGCTGCTGCAGCTGCACCTGCAACCCTCCTCCAAAACTGCGCACCAACTACACCAGTAGTGCACACCAACTGGGAAAATTGCAGTCCTGAGATGTGACAAATGAGAAACTGGCACCCTGTATTTATAATAATCCTGCCAGATTACTGGGGCCGACTTCTCCTTCTGGGTAGGTGTCTGTTCAGTATATTATTATTAATTCTAGCCGACTTCTTCTCTTGGAGGCTAATAGCCTAATATAAATTATATTCTTGAGTCGAAAAGGCTTCTAGGGTTATTAGCCAATTCATTATGGTTTCTATTGCTTCCCGGAGTCTTCTATTCTCATCAGGTTCAGATATAGAGGTAAATACCTCCCACAACTACCATAATATTAACACTCCCTCCTAGCTAGAGAGGTATTTACAGGTAATGGACTTGAGCACAAAACATACCATTTACCCAGTAGCATCAATATAGTCATCTAGACTATTTCATGACTAGATCATGAGCATCACCATTACTATCAGCTGCATCATCTTTCATAACCATACTTCATCTGATGATCTGTCAGGATTTTTCGAATGACTATGGTTGAGTTTTATTCGCATGCATTAATTGACCATTGGGAAACTTAATGAAAGAGCGAGAAAAGCAAATGAATTATACAGCCATTAACATAATTGTAAATCTGAAATGGAATGAAAATAGCAAACCATAAAGCACAAGTTTGATAACGGAGTTCGACAACTTTGCCTACGTCTCCGGGCCTTTTCTCTGTGAGGGAGGCTTCTTGATTTCTTTTCAAAAGATTATTAGTACATATTTACAATTTCCGATTGGCTTCTAGACTGATCCGGTCATGTTCGCCATGATCTCTAGAATCTTGCACAACTTACGGCACCTGAAATGGATGTCCCGAGCTCTCAGAAATCGTCCGACAGCATCTCTACCTCAACAGCTTCCTTGCCTCAAACTGGCTTAGACCTGGCTTTGCCTCAGCATCTCTGCTCTCCAAAACCGTCCAAAAGCTCTCCAAAATCTCACCAAATGGCCTCAACATGGCCTTGGTTAAATAATGGGAAAGTTGGTTGTCAATCTCCAACTTCCTCCCAAGGATTAGGCTATAAAAAAGCCCAATAACTCCCAATTATGAGTTAATTACATTAAAATTAGTTAAAGTGGTTGAAAAACCCACTTTCAAACTATATAATATGGTTAGAAACGGGCTTTAGCCCCTCTCCCGGGCGCGCGCCCCCTTCAGACTGCCACATGGTGTAAGCGCATATGCCCACGGCCTTGGGCTTAACCACATAACAGTTATAACTATGTTTTAAAACCGCGCGGGCTTAACTTTTAAAACCCCTCTCCTACGCACATGGTCACAGTTATGACAACAATACTAACCGTTGTAACAAGCCGCGTGCATTTGTTGTGGGAACCGGTCACAAAGGTTTCAATTAAACCACACCAATGGTTAACCACTGCCGCGCTCCATTTTAAAACGACGGTCATATAACAACACGCGACCAAGGGCTGGGGCTAGGCCTCGGCCTGGTCGCGGCCAAACCACAACAATATTCCAATTTAAATGCAATTTATACCATATACCTAACAACGAAAATCGTGTGGTGTAACGGTAAATCGATCGTTGCAAAGACTTTGGCCTACGGGAGGTCACCCGTTCGAATCCCCGGCGTCGCTATGAACTTTTACACATAAACAGACAGCCAACCGCAGGGTGCCATGTGGAAGCCCTTGATTGGGCCACGTGGCACCCTATAATTCACTCAACAAGATGCCACGTGTCACAATGTAATTCGTTCAGCTGTAACCAATCACAGATTGCCACGTCACCCGCCGTACTGCCACGCGTCATTGTCCTGTCACCTGCAACATCATTCGCCGTATGCCACGTCATCTGAACCACGCAAGCTGTTGACGTCATCCCATGCCATGTGTCACCCTTTTAGTGGTGACACGTGTCACTTCGAGATTGGTCCAACCACGCGCCGAAAACGCCAAATCAACCTGACACGTGTTTCCTTCCGGTGCTGCCACGTGTCGTCGTACGGACCTGCCACATGTTGTCCCCTGATGCTGCCACGTCACCTGTACGGACATGCCACGTGTCACACATACAGACGTGCCATGTGTCCCTGTACGGACTGATACGTGTCCTATACGGACTGTATGGACAGGTACAGTCAGCATCCCAAAATTTTGCCTGTTTGGCTCGGCGGACAGAATGCGATATCTTCTTCATACGGACTCCGTTTGACATAAAAAATTATACCACCGGAATCAGGAAGATGAGATGGATGCAATGGTGTTGGTTTCTTCGGATTCCGAGCACTTTCATTTTTGAGCATTTTTCATGCCCTGACAGCCTTCTGAATCCGATTTCGGATCATCTGAGTAATATGATGTTGAATAAGTCACTCTCACCATAGAGTGATACAAGTGGAGTAAAATCTCTAAACTGTTTTTCGTCTGAAAATCTCAGTTCATCATTCACCTGAATGATCATCATCTCCAATAAACTACTGATAGTCTTCAAGGCAATTAGTGCAACAATAGAATGGTCTTGAGCACAATAGACCATACAACTAGTAGCACCATGAGCACCTATCATTATTATCCGACTGGATAATCTCCTTTGACAACTGGTACAATATCAATTTATAGAACACACCTGTGTCTATTCCCGTAGTACACAACTACAATCCAGTGGTTAACTACCACATCAAGTAACACACAAGTACTTGATCAACAATAGTGAAACATATTCACCACAATAGTTCTCATCTACTGTCATATAGTCTTCATAACAAACATCTGAGAGCATCTTGCATAGAAACAATGTTATGATAAAAACTGTATCATCTGGGCTAATCTTTCACTCGCGTCTGTGAGATCTAAAAGAATGTCTACCACCACAGTAGTCTTCATCTGCATAGAAACAATGTTATGATAAAAACTGAAACATCTGGGCCAATATTTCACTCACGTCTATGAGATCTAAAAGAGTGTTTGCCCTCAGTATATAATATCAACAACAATCATCTGGGCCAATCTTTCACTCACATCTGTGAGATATGAAAGAATGTCTGCCCTCAATATAGAATATCAATAATAATCATCTAGGCCAATCCTTCACTCCCATCTGTGAGATCTGAAAGAATGCCTGCCCTCAACATAGAATATCGATAATAGGCTATCTGCCCCATTCTTCTCAACCAAGGAAGAAGGATTGTTTCTGATTTCTGAACCTGGACCATTTCCCACCCTGGGCCATTCTTCTGACACTAAACAAAGTGTAACCTGGAGAGAATGAGTCTGCCCTTGAGAAATGCTTGGACCATTCCTTACCCTGGGCCATTCCTCCGACACTTAAACAAAGTGTAATCTGGAGGGAATGAGTCTGCCCTAAGGAATGACTGTCCTGGACTATTCCCCACCCTCGGCCATTCCTCCGACACCAAACAAGGTGTATCCTGGAGAGAATGAGTCTGCCCTCGAGGAATAATTGTCCTTGATTGCTTATCCTGGACTACTCCCCACCCTGGGCCATTCTTCCGACACCAAACAAGGTGTAGCCTGGAGCGAATGAGTCTACCCTCGAGGAGTAACTTTCCAGACCATTACCCACCCTAGGCCATTCCTCCGATAATAAACAAAGTGTATCCTGGAAAGAATGAGTCTGCCCTTGAGGAATATCTGTCCTACATCAACCTCAAAATGGACGATTCTTCGAAGCTACTCACAACTGTGAACTTCGAAAGAATGACTGCCCGGCGAGGCAGACCATTCTACTTGACCGCTACTCAGAGTGACTGCCAAGAAGAATGACTGTCCTAGACCATTCCCCATAAATGGGAAGTTTTTGTCTATGATACATCAACAATCAGTCTGGCTCCCATGTTAACTACAATGGGAAGCCATTGTCCGTCAGAAATCTCAATCCACTTTCCAAACAGGAAAGCATTTGTCCAATCTGGACTATTACAAAGATAAATGCTCCCTCCTAACTGGAGAGTTATTTTAATCACAAAAATAAATGTTTGCATACCTTTTTCTGGCTTGGAGAGTCTTCCCTTCTGATTAATAGAGTTATTTCCACAAGCTCCAGCTTGAGTATGCAACTTCTTTCATCTTGAATGTGGGCTTTACCAAAATGTATGCTTATCTGCTCATCTGTGGAGATATGTATTGGAGAGTCACTTTCTCCTTTCTGGACTTCATCATGGATAATGTAAATCTTGTACTGTAGTCTCGAACACTGTGAAGGCTTCATGTAGATCTGAACAATAGAGTATATCATAGTTGGAGAACTAGAACATATTCATGTGGTACTTCTTGTGTCATCGTGAGATTTGATCTTCTGAGTAGTCATCTTGATGTTATAGGAAATCTTCACCACGCTTATGTTGTGCACTGGAGGTTCTCCACCAAGTTGTCTTCTTCTTGTTTGGATATAGGAATATCTTTTTGGTATGCTTCAAAGTCTTGAGACTGCGCTGCATGCGCTCTTTACTTAATTACTTCTGGAGAACATTCTTTGCATTCATCTGATGTAGAATTATGACTTATGGATGTTTGCAGATGATATAATGACTTATATAGAGATAAGTCTGGTGTACTGGAACAATCAATCATCATAGTCTTCTCCCTCCGTCTAGGAGAACTTCTGGTTCTGGATTTCACAATACTTTCATTCATAAGTCTTCCATACACTGTTCTTCATTACAACTTTCAGTTCTTCTGCTTGATTTATTTTGGTGAGTTCATATCAGTCTAGTAATGACTGGTTGTTCTGGAATCTTCATGTTCTTCTTTAGCTTTTGGGTTCATGGAGTTTCTTCTGGATTCCATGCTCTAGAGATTCCACTTCTTCCGTTCATCATTGTTTCATGGATCTGGATGGTCAACCAGGAATACTTTAAGGCTTCTCCTCGAAAGGTCTTCTTCTGCGGTTGAGCTGAACATGTACTATCTTTCTATGGATGCTACCATGGATATATATTTTCATCATCTTCAATCGATCATAGGATTAGCTCCCTCCTAATCCTTGCTTCATGTAAGAGTGTATATAATCTGCTCTCTTCGTCTGACTTCTGTCTCCGTCCTTGTTGTCTTCTACAATAGAGTCCACACTTCCATCTGCAACCTTATTATTTTCTGTAATATATAATAGAGTCCACGCTCCCATCTGCAACCTTATTGTCTTCTGCAATATATAATTGGTTTTCTTTCTCTTAACAGAGTCCATGCTTCCGTCTTAGTTGTCGTCATAAGTCTTTTCCAATTTCTCTTGATGTTTGGCTTCTAAGTTTCTTCAGGATTGGTTCGTCTTATCTTATAGTAGCTTCCACATGATTTGTATTTCATCCTTTCATATTATCTAATGATTTTCATTCTTATCTTGTTGTTCTTCCATAGGTATAGTTCTTCTTGCAACACATTATCTACCAAGAGATAGATATACAAGATATGTACAAAGACGATGCAAGCAAGATATGTACAGAAATAAGAAGAGTGTTGTTACCTTTTAGTAGAAGAAATCTCTTCCATCCTGCTTAGTCTTCTTTGTCGGTTACTTTTCTTCGAAATCGATGCTTCGTGTTTCTTCTTCCTTTTCTTTAGTTCGGGACACTGATTCCTGTAGTGACCATACTTCTGACAGTCGAAGCATTGTATTTCTGAAATGTCTTTCTCTTGATTTGGCTTCCTCCTTGAACCATACTTCCTTTTATTCTTGAAGTTCTTGAATCTTGCTGTGAAGGCTTGATCATCGTACTTCTTTTGAGGTTTCTCTTTTGCATTGATCCTTGATTCTTCTTGAGCACAACAAGTCCA
>JZKD02S1161292.1:600692-617284 GCA_000966675.3 Picea glauca | reverse complement strand
GAAGTTGGAGGCTCCTTCTAGCTTGTTCTCAGACTTCATAGAGTTCGTCATGGCTTGCTTGATTTGGTCAAACCCTAGATTTGACCAGAAATCCAAACTTCACGTCTTGGCCTTCTGAGTGTACCGGGAGATGCGATGGGCTATGGCACACTGATCTATCCAGAGATTAGGTCAATCTCGTCACTTAAGGTGCCTCAACAAGAGGTTTAGGGTTTCTGCAACTGCTACTACTGGTAACCCTAGCTGCAGTGCTTTTGGAAGTTGCTCCTGCTAGTAACCCTAGCGGCAGTTCCTCAATGAGCTCAATATCTAGCGGCTATGCTTCCTTCCAGCGTTTTAGGCTGACTAAAGGGGTGTGGGCCCATAACCTGTTAGAATATAAAGGATTGTGTGCTCATTTTACCACGACCATACCCTGGTCTCCCAACCACAGGATGAAGCCTCCCTCCGAGCACCTTAACCTTGACCTGAGAATTCCTCCGGAAGCAAACCCTAGGTTAGATAGCCAAACAAAGAGCAGGGCATCTCTCCCCAAGGATAGCACATCACAAAAAATTGATCAGATAGTCCAAACCCTAGCCAAGAGATATCCAAGCCAAATACTGAAACTTGCTGCTGCAGCTGCACCTGCAACCCTCCTCCAAAACTGCACACCAGCTACACCTATAGTGCGCACCAACTGGGAAAACTACAGTCCTGAGATGTGACAAATGAGAAACTGGCGCCCTATATTTATAGTAATCCTGCCAGTTTACTGGGGCCAACTTCTCCTTCTGGGTATGTGTCTGTTCAGTATATTATTATTATTTCTGGCCGACTTCTTCTCTTGGAGGCTAATAGCCTAATACAAATTATATTCTTGAGCCGACAAGGCTTCTAGGGTTATTAACCAATTCATTAGGGTTTCTCTTGCTTCCCGGAGTGTTCTATTCTCGTCAGGTTCACATGTAGAGGTAAATACCTCCCGCAGCTACCATAATATTAACAATATTCTCTCAACCTCTCCATCTATATTTAGAGTTAGTTGGATCTCACTCCAACTATATATATACTTATGTATATATCTATGTGTAAGTATTATATACTTATGTATATATCTATGTGTAAGTATAAATAATACAATTTATTATTTCGTTTAAAAATGCATAATGATTGCTCCTCATTTCTCTATTTTAATTTCATGCCAATAATGCATGACTGCAACTTTAATGGATGATCTAAATCCCTGTTCATCATAGATGACACATGAACTCGCACAATAAATTTTAAGTGAAAGAGCAACAAATGCTTGACCCAAACTTTGGTTAAAAAAAAATTCGATGTCCATCAAAGTGAACTTTTCATCGCGCAAACAAGCTACTCATATGAATTCCAGCATTGTGATTCTAAGGCAACTAACGGAATCTCAATCCGACACCCAGAAGTCCCAGAACAAATCACTTAATGTTTCTGTCCGAACTAACCATGTTGGTCACTACGCAGATGAGATGTTGGTATGACATGATTAGCTAACTAATCAAGAACGGCTCTTCGCGTACTTCACAGCACAAAGACAACACTTTAATCTGATGTTGTATGGGGAAGATATGAATCCAGTAATGTTGGCATAGGCCCACTATGTTTCTCAACTTGGCCCAAAGTTGCTGGAGGTAAAAGTTTGGTTTTATACTAAGTCATTATAAATATTGATGTATGTTGATCTTAAATAATTTTAATTTTGTTTAAAAAATTTAAATTATTTAGAATTAATATTTTTAAAAGATATTAATTATTTAACATAATATTTGCAATGATGCATGAAAAGAGCTTTAAATTAAACCTTGGGTAATATGGAGCGAGAAAATGAAGATTAGGGTTTATGAAACTTTGACTTGTAGAGAAGAAATTTTAACATGAACATTGTAGAACGTTGATGGAAGGACTTACATTGTCGAACAATGATCGGAGGACTTAAAGGAAACATTTTCGATCGGAGCTTTGGAGGAGAACTCTGTTGAACCCATCGGAAGACTTGGGAGGAACTTCTCCGCAAACCATTGGCGAAGTTAATACGAAGTATCCCGAGCATCTTCGGTAGACTTAGAGGAAATATTGCCGATCAGAGCGTTTGAAGAGAAACCCTCGAGTGCA
Source organism: Picea glauca (assembly GCA_000966675.3). Lineage (NCBI taxonomy): Eukaryota > Viridiplantae > Streptophyta > Pinopsida > Pinales > Pinaceae > Picea > Picea glauca. Next base: position 615,154 of record JZKD02S1161292.1, on the reverse strand, counting down.
CTCGGAGAGGTTCTAGGCATGTTCTTCGATAGGCATGAGCTCAACGCTTACGCGCGCGAGTTTGATCTTAGGGTTTTCGTTTGCTTACGCGCGCGAGTTTGATCTTAGGGTTTTCGTTTTAGCCTGTGTTAGGGGGCACTCAAAATCCATCTGTTTTCAATTTTCATATGTCAAATAATTTTTATGTCGAAAAGGTCTACACCTATTAACAATAACATAATTAATCATCTTTTAATCTAAAATTTTAATTTGGTGGCTAACAATTGAAGATGCTGGTATATTTTTAGTCTTCCTCCCAAATCAATGAATGTGATTTCCTCTTCATAACTTGTATTTTTGAATGCATCAGTTACCCTCTTTACCTTTTAACATTTGCCTAATCATATTAAGAAATTACTGTATCACTATATGATTGCCACATTTAAATAAATGATTAAACTTTAGATTTAGCACGCTAATTGTGCTAGCTGTAGATGCTCATTTTCTGATTGTACATTTCATTTTCTGACTGTGTGTTTCATTTTCTTTACACACTTCATCAGCCGGTTTTGAGTAGCTGTGATAGTGTAAAACCTCCTATGATTTGGCGAAAATAAGTCTGCCCACGAAATTCAACGAAAAGCCCCACGAAATTTGTGTATCTCCCACATGATTTTTGATGGCTTCCCACGAAATTGTTGAAAAACGCAGCAATTTAGGGTTCGAAATAGAAAAAAGATCTCACAAGATTCGTGAAAAACGCCCCTGGAATTCAGTAGAACACCCACGGAGATTTTGAGGAGGCGCCCACGAACTTGTACAAACCAGCCTTCCCCCCCCCCCTCAACGAAATCAGAAGAAAATGCCGTGGCATCGATATGAAGTCCATATGTGGCGGTTTGGCCTCACGAATTTTCTACAGAGCACCCATGTAATCTAAAAGGGCAACCATGAAATCTAGTAAACGCCCATGAAATTTGAGATAGATCCCCACAAAATTTAAGAGGATTGCCAAAGAAATAATCGTGATCACTCGCCAACAGGTGAATGAATGAACAGGTTGATAAATGGTGATTTCCTCGAGGTCAAAGTTGCTGGACGCAGTTACAGGCGGCACACTTCTTGGACGCTTTGGTTCCTTGTTTTCTGTGCTACTCATCGAGAGGTGGGAATCTCCGGTCAGTTTAGACAACAAACGTATACACCACTCACAAATCGCTCCCTCACATTTCTAGTCTGCGATCTCTCCTCTTGAGGGTTTCGAAATTGCTTGAGAGATGCCAAGAGTTGGTATACTGCTACAAATGTTGATGGTGCGTAAATGAATATGGGGAGAAACATTTGTCTTTTCAAGGGTAAAACACTTCAACCAGTAGAAGTTGGTCACAATCTTGTTACAAAGGTTTTTATCGAGTATGTGAACGTAGAAAAAGAACCATTACAATTAAAGACCTTGTGACTGCAAGAAGTAACCCTGAAGAAGCCATTTCGCCTATGGAGAAACAAGCGATTGGTCAGAACAATTACTATCAACTCCAGCATGTGGTCTAATTACAACACTTGTGATTGAAACACTTAATATTAACCCCAACGCTCACACCGAATCATCTACTATAAACGTCGTTGAATCACTTGGGTAATTTCTCTTCCTTGACGAACATGTTATCATCTTAAATGACGGTCGAGGGTTCACTATAGATTTGCATCTCGTTATACATAAATCTTGTTAGAGACTATTCTGACAGGGTTTCATGCTGATGGAAAGTCTAGTGGAGAAAGCAATGATTGTAGTGGAGAATTGCATGACGGCGATATCTCAGTAGCGATTCCTTTATCTGGGCAATTGGAAGTGATAATATAGCATGACGGAAATAAATTGGGTTAAACTCTTGTGCATGAAAATCCAGTAGTAGGACTCACCTCTTATGAAATCTCAGTTGAATCATCAGCCAGAACTTGCATGCATTAACCCACAAGACAAGGTACCTATTATTAAGCTTGTTTCATCCAAAAGGGAAAGGAATGGACTCATTATTGACATATCCATCTAGCGATGCCCAGATGCCACACAAACTATACCCAAACAAGCGATGAAGGTTATCATACGGATGACATAAAACCTACATTGAACAAGAGCACTGAATGACCTTGGGAGAAGAGTAAGCATATGATAAACAAACATCATACGACCTAGTGATGAGAACAATGTGGATGCATTGTAGTATCTAGGCTCAGATGTTAAAACAATCAGTGACTCGGAGAAGTTCCCAAGATAGACGCCAACGCGATTTCAACTATTTTTTCATAGCTCAACTTTCATCTTTCACCCAACAAAGTTCATGACTTGAACTCCGATGCAAATCCGAGGAGTTCCCATCAAATCCTCCGATTTGCATGAGAGGAGTTAGTGCCAACTCCTCCTAGCAAGTCGGAGGAGTTATTGCAAACTCCTTCGAGCATTAAAAAACTGACTTTAGTAAAATGGTCATAAATTTGGACTCTAGTGTCCGTGTACTCTTGCAAAGATATTTTCTAAATATACAACTTTCTAGTTACTAATATATTTCCCTCATATTTCAAGATGAATATGTGGTACCTTGTTGGCAGCCTTGGAAAATGCATTGCCTTAATTATGAACACACGAACCACAGATTGAATCCAACGAAGTTTACTTGATATTTCAAATCATTTAATGTCTTAATTATTTTTCATTTGATTATTCTTGATAGTTTATTTTGAGTTACACTCATTTATTGTATGTTGAATAATGCTAAGTAAATAGTGGAGGAGGGTTGTTCTCAACATTTTCGCGATGAAATCTACAACTAAAAACGATTGAGGAGCATCAAAGAAAATCTCAGGAAAATGTATGAAGAAGAGATCTAGAAACTCCATAACGATCAAATGTCAAACTCAGGATGACGAAGATGCCTCCACGCTCAAGGCTAGTCTTCATGATGCGCAACGCACATATGGCCAAAATCCATGATGGCCCACCGGTGCTAGAGGAAAAATTCGAAATGTAACTACTATATTTTCCTTCACATCATTAGAAAGATAATAAAGGCAAAGGTTGGGAAGGTGAAAGGTCACACGAAAAGGAAAAAAGCCAAAAGTCATACTAAACCTCATTAAATACTAAAATTTTACCCAAAGAAAGGGATTTTGGCTCTTCAAACATTCTACACCTCTGAACTACTTTGGGAATACAATGTCAACTAAAATTGGAGAGTTGTCCTAATAATTTCATGCACTATTGTTGAAACTGTTATTATGGAGAAGCCCTCAAGACCAACTTTTCACTGAGAGAAGGACTTTCATGTGTTATTGTTTTGTTGTGAACTATTTCAAGCATAATGTTTGTTGCTCACATGGGCTATAACAACATGTTTATTTATGGACTTTTTTGATGCAATATATGTCTTCATGCATTTTTGTCATTCTTTCTTATATTACATGTCCTCAGAAAATGAGTTTCTAATGTATGTGATATAGTGACTTAGAATATCCTGGTTATATATCCATGTGCATGTGTTATCTGACTTTATTTCTTCGTTCAACTATCTTGGTGAAGTTATTGTTAAAGTTAGTTTCATGTCACAGCTCATTCACTTATGCTAATTCGCTCTTAGTTAGGATAGGTTATATTAGAATTAGATAAGGTCTGCATTTAGATAGTCTTCATCCACATCTTCCATTTTCACAATCACCCATCACTCACCCTCATCGGTGGACCGAGCCGCAACCGATAGAACCAAACCAACAATGGTCGACAGACCAAAATCTAGATGGGTTCCATATTCCAAACAGTGAGAAGTCTAATTGGGACTTCTTACCTAGGAGGACCCCTTACTATTGTCGAGAGAATTTAGAACCATCAACACATTGATGACATGGTACAGATGGAACAGGTTGGTTGCAGTGACAGGTTACAGGCGGATGTGACAGAGGTAGCAAGGGTCTAAATGACCAAAAGTTTCAGAGTTCTAGAAATTTGAAACCCTAGTTTTCTGAGGGTGTACAAAGGTTAATAGAGTACACGCCATGTACATATGCAGGTTGAAGGAGAACATAGAACTTACATATGTGTGTTGCAACATATACAAGTCCTAGACCCATAGAGAAGTGTATATTAAATTTGACATATTATTTTCTGTCTATAATCTGTGTCTTGTACTTGAGGGTTGGATTTCTGACATCTCAGTTGGTGCTGAGATCTACAAGTTGGGTCTTGTATTGGTGCTCTTTTTTCAGCTGGTGTTGATAAACCTTGAAGATTGTAGTCTTCATGTAACAACATAATACAAAAAACTTACAAATATATTTGGTGTTCATTATGGTGATGGTTTATAGTTCTCTATTATTGATGAATGTTGTTAATATATGCAAGTAGTTAATTGTGAATGAATAATAATGTTTGAAGTAGTTTCTAACTAAAATTTTGAAAGAAGTGTAAAAGAGCCTCACACTGATTCACCCCCCCCCGCATCCCCCTAGCGCCCCGCTCCCCCTCTTAGTGTGGTCTATATGTCCAACATGATGTTGGTACTCGGTTGAGGCACTTCATTGATGATATCATATGGTAAATGATGTACAACATGATTGAGGCATATTGTGAGTGATATGGTACATGGTTGATGCATGGTATGGTATAGGTTTTGGTGCATGGTATGGTATAGGTTTCAGTGCATGGTATGGTATAGGTTCTAGTACATGGTATGGTATAGGTTTTGGTACATGGTTGATGTACACAGTTGATGTACATGGTATGATGATGGTTTTGGTATCCATGTGATTGGATCTTGTTATATTTTATTGATGATGGTATATCAATGTTAGTGGTAGTGATATCGGTAGTGACAAGTTTATGTGATAGTGACAATGAAATTGGAAGTTACAGGTTGATCAGTGGTAGTGACAGTTTGAGTCTACACTTATATTTAGAGATGAAGGATGGGGCAAGGAAAGGGGGTTGTAGCCTCCTTCCGGTTAGTGTCGGAGAGCCCGAGGATTTGGTGCTTCCTTCAGGTTGGAGCCTATAAACTAGGGGATTGTATCCTCCTTCAAGTTGTAGCTAGAGAATTTAGAGAGTTGGAGTTTCCTTTAGGTTGGTGCCTGTAAATAGGGGGTTGGAGCCTCCTTCCAGTTGGTGCTTCTTATAAATGTATTATTGATATATATAAGAAATCATAATGTGGTTTCCCTCCATTTGGGTTTCCACGTAAATTCTGGTGTACTGTGTATCTATGGTTGTTTATTATGCACTGATGAATGATATTTTTTATGAAGAAATGATATACTGAATGCATAAGTGATGAATTATTGAATACCGGTGATAAACTTGAAGATAATATATGTGATTGAAAGTGGTCACAAGTGCTCATATTGATTCACCCCTGATCTAGATTTTATGAGCAGAACGAAATGACTACAGATTATTACCGAATGTTTAACACAGAATAACAGAGATACAGTAAAACTAGTTTTCTATTCAATAAGGAAATAAGCTAAAACTATAAAATGCAGCGGAAAACAAGCTTGTTGGAATGGTGGCAGCTTATCTCTGAGAAGAGATGTGATGGTCGCACTCATTCGCAAGAAGATGATTACAATGAGGCTCTCAAGGCCATTTTACAATAAACAGGAGTTTCAAAAACCCTAAACATCCAAAAACCTAACCCTAGGAGATGAAGCGCCAAAAGTCATGTGGGCCCCGTTTGGGTAAGTCAGTACATCAACTTTCCGGGGTCGTAACTTTTGCATACGATCTATGTTTTAGGCGTATGATAGCCCATTGGAAATATCTATCCGAGGAATACAATAGTTGCACAAAAATACTCCAAAAAACATCATTTAAAGCCTCAAAATGGCTCTGAAACTTCAGGACCCAAAAAACTGCTAAAAATAGTAAATTATAAAAATTGCTAGAAAGTTGTTTTGAGCTAGCTGGGAAAGGTGGGTGGTCACCGATATCCACCTGGATCAATCCTCCATATTTAGGAAGAAATGGTCTCCATTGCATTGAGTTCCCCATTAGATGAGGAAATTTCTACTGAATTTGGCCCCGGGTGAGCCACTTGCCTTGGTGCAGGAGCTGCCCTGCTTTGACGACTCGATAAAGTTGGATTCTTTGTTGTCGAGTTTCCTTGATCTGTGTGTCCACAATCTGATCACTGGATGCATGTTGTATGCAGTCGGGGTTGAGCTCTGTTGGTGTCAGTTGTTCTACTACATTTGAGGTGTCCAATAATGGTAGGAAATAAGGCTGAAGGTGGTCTGCATTGAACACTGGGTGCAGGCCAAGGAAAGGAGGAATGTTGAGCACAAAAGCAATATCCCCCATAGCCTTGGTGATGGTGTATGACCCATATCGGAGTGGGAAAATCTTCCAATGGGGTCCTGTAAGGTGTTCTTTCTGCAAATGAAACCAAACTTTGTCACCCATCTGAAACTTATGTGGCACACAATGTTGATCATGGCGCTGCTTGTACTTGTTATTAGACTTCTGTAGGATATCTTGAACCTGTTGGTGGATGTGATGGATCCTCTCAATGAATCGGGTGGCTTTATCAACCTCAGTTGGAGTAGGAGAGGAGTCGGTCGAGGTGACCGCAAGGGGAGGTACAACATTTATGGGACCCAATGGTTGGAATCCCAACCCCACCTGAAAGGGGCTGTGGCCAGTTGAGCTATGCAGGACTCGGTTGTAGCTATGCTAGACATAGGGAAGACTCTCATCCCACGTGAGAGGGTGCTTGGAATTATACATGCGTAGGATATGCACGACCATTCGATTTACGACCTTGGTTTGGCCATCTGTCTGTGAGTGGAAGGCCGTGGATTTGGTGAGCTTGGTGTCCAGCAGTGACCAGAGGCTCGACCAGAATGTGCTAAGAAATCGATTGTCCTGATCTGAGACAATGGTTTGTGGGATTCCAAAATGTACCTAGACTCGTTCAAATAAGAGATTGACAGTGGCTTCTGTTGTGATGCTCTTCTTGCAAGAAACCAGAATCGCCATCTTAGAAAAGCGATCGACAACCACAAAAACATAGTCATTTCTCTGCTTGGTGGATGAGAGGCCCAACATGTAGTCCATTGAGATGGATTCCCATGGTCTGTCAAGAGTAGGAAGAGCGGTGTACAGGCCCTATTTCTTAGTGGTTAGTTTGGAAATAGTGCAAGCAATGCAAGACCTGATATACTTGCTGACCTCCTGTCGAAGTTTCGGCCAGTAGAAATGTTTTTGTAGCATTGCCACTATCTTTTTGACGTTGAAATGTCCTGCCACCCAGTTGTAGTGGGCTTCCCAGATCAGCTTCACTCGCTCACTTGAGGGAACACATATATGGCCCATATGACACAACAAACCATCCTGAAGATGGAAATTATCGACAACTGCCTTTGCACCCAACATTTGGTAGGTGGTGGTGAAGTCCGGGTCTGTCTCATAGAGTTGGGGCCATCCATAAATCTCATGGCCATAGGAGTCTAGCACTGTGGTGAGTGTCGCGACTGGTGGTCTGCTGAGGCAATCAGTGACATGGTTGGTGCTTCCTATTTTATACTTGATGTTGAGGTGGAATTGCTGCAAGTATCTAGACCACTTTTGATGGTGGTCATTCTACAATTTTCCTTGTGTCTGCATGAACTGCAGTGACTTATGATTAGTGTGGATGACTATCTCCCTCCCAAGAATGTAATGTCTCCACTGGCGACAGGCTTGCACAATAGAGTACAATGGAGTAGTGTACTTACAGACAACATCTGATAGTGTCGCACTATGATAGGCGACGGGGTGGTTGTGCTGCATGAGAACGACACCCACAGCATAGTCTGAAGCATCAGTCTCAATCTGAAAGGGTTGTTGCAGGTCTGGTAGTGAAAGTACTAGGGCTGAGCACAAGCGCTACTTCAAATCATTGAACGCTTGTTGTTGGGGATGGCCCCATGCAAATTTTGCCTTACCACCACCCCTGGTTATTTGGATGAGGGCCCATGCAATATGGGAGAATCCCAACACAAACTTGCGGTAGAAATTGGCAAGGCCCAAGAAGCTCCGAAGCTCCGTGAGTGTGGTTGGGGCTGGCCAGTCACAGATGACTTGGATCTTGGCTGGATCCACATGTACGCCATGTTGATCAATGATGTAACCTAGGTAATGGACCCTGTCCATGCCGAAGGAGCATTTTTCCAAGTTGGCATATAGATTGTGCTATCGTAGGGTGTGCAAAACCTGCTTAATATGCTGCAAGTGTTCAGCCCAAGTCTTGCTATAAATGAGAATGTCATCAAGATACACCACTACAAAAGTATTGGTGAATGGTCACAGAATATCATCCATCATCCTCATGAAAGTGGCTGGAGCATTTGTCAGACCAAAGGGCATGACCAACCATTCAAAAAGGCTTTCCTTTGACTTGAAGGCAGTCTTCCATACATTTGTCTATTCTATCAGGACCTGGTGGTAGCCAGACTTTAGATCAATCTTAATGAAGTATTTGTCCTCCATGAATTGATCAAGGAGGTCGTCGATTCGGGGAATTGGGTACCGGTTTTTTACTGTGATTTTATTTAGAGCTCGATAATCAATGCAAATTTGCCAGGTTCCATCTTTCTTCTGTACCAGCACGATTGGGCTCCCGTAAGGTGATGAGCTAGGATGGATGTGCCCCTTTTGAAGAAATTCTTGGATCTGTTGCTTGATCTCCTCATTCTCTAACAGAGAGTGATGATAGACTGGCCCATTGGGCAGTGGTACGTCGGGGGTCAGATCGATGGGGTGCTTGACCTGGCAATGCAGAGGTACCCTGGTAGGTGAGGATAGGATATCTGAATATTCTTCCATGACCTTATCTACTTGTTTCTGCTATGTGGAGAGGTCGGTCGTAGAGACCCTGAATGTGGCTATGATTTTTCTCTCATTCTGAGAGCAGATCACGAAGAAGACAAACTTCCCCATCTGAGAGATGTCCTTCCGGCATTGCTTAGCAGAGATCAAGGAAATAGCACTAGGTGGAACAACCTCGTGTATCCTGTACAATTTCCTGTTCAAAGTAATAATAACACTATAAGGCCTAGAATCATATACAACATGACGTTTCCATAGATAAGGTTGGCCCCAAAGAACATCACAAACTTCAAGAGGAGAAACATCACACAATACCTCATCTTTGAAGGGCTTGATGTCGTACGACAGTCGACACTATTGGCTGATGCGGAGATCGCTTCCTTGGCGGAGCCATCTAATGGTGTAGGGTTGTGGGTGCGACATTGTTGGTAGGGCTAGCCGCTTGATGACCTTTGCTGAGATGAGGTTCTTCTGGCTACCACTATCAACAATGAAGTGTAGTGGGGTGCCTTTTACCCACATCTGGGAATGGAAGAGGTGATCTCCTTCTTCTAGCTCGTTTGGTTCACCATGCTGGAGCTTGGTGGTAGAAACGGTGGCACTGGGTTCCACGTCAATGATCCATCTTCCCCTTTCTAGTTCTGACTCAGTGTCAGAACCTGCATCTGATTCAGAGGCTTTCACTTCAGCCACTAGCATCTGCTGTGAGCGACAGTCAGTAGTGTTATGCCAAGGCCTCTTATGGAAGTCGCACCACTTCCTTGTATCTTTCTTTGTCTTTTTGGTGTCCTTCTTTGCTTACAGCTTGAACTTGTTGTCCTGATACTGTGCATCTTTTCTTTATCCTTTGTTCTGTGGGTTGGGGCTACTCTTTCCTGTCTTTTCTTGTGAGGGGTTCCCCGACCCAAATTGTCACATCTTTTGTTTGAGTTTCTGCTCGATTTTGATGGCATATCGGTAGGCCATGCCCAAGGATGAGATGTCCATAAATTCCATTTCATTCTGTATGTATCTATGCAGAGCACCGTGATACTTGAGCACCAGATGTCTCTACGAATATTTTATACCCAACTTGGTGTGCAAGGTATGGAAGATATTTGTGAAATCTGGCACTGCTTGGTCTCTTTCTTGCTGTAGTGTGGTCCATTTGGTATACAAGTCGTCATAAATTCCGATAGGGTAGTATTGTTCCTTAATAATATCCCTAAAGGATTTCCAGGTGGTCGTGACTGTAAATAATGAAGGTTCCTCTATTTCCTTTTGCTCACAGAAAGTTTCCCACCAATCTTTGACATGGAGAACAACTTTGAGGAGCACAAAAGTAATCTTTTTTCTATTGAAAAAATTATGGATAGAGAAATACCCTTCTAGTAGATTCAACCACTTGTCTACAACATATGTGTCTATCTGACCTTCAAATATATGAATATTGAATTTTATTTGTACATTGAAGCAGGCGGTGCCTCCGCTCGAAGAAGATGTGTTCCCTGTTGGTAGTCGCCAAAGGATTTGCGTGAAATTATCCATCATCTCATTCCTCTATTGCATGAGGGATTCCTCAATCAACAATTTGAAAGGATCTCCTGTCCCGTCATCTTTCGTTTCTCCTTCCATGAGAGGTCGCTTGGGTGCGCGAGAGATTTTATCCTCAAGAGAAACAAGCTCGAGACCCAAATCTTTGTACTCCGACCTCATTGGGGACATGCATTAAGATGACAAGGAGCAGACTACTCTGATACCACTGATCCATATTTTATGAGAAGAATGAAATGACTAAATATTATTACCAAATTCTTAACACAGAATAAGAGAGATATAGTAAAACTGGTTTTCTATTCAATAAGGAAATAAGATGAAACTGTAAAATGCAACGAAAAACAAGCTTGCTGGAATGGTGGCGGCTTATCTCTGAGAAGAGATGTGATGGTCGTGCTCATTTGAAAGAAGATGATTACAATGAGGCTCTCAAGGCCTTTTTACAATAAACAGGAGTTTCAAAAACCCTAAACACCCAAAAACCTAACCCTAGGAAATGAAGCACCAAAAGTCATGTGGGCCCCATTTGGGTAAGTCAGTACATCAACTTCCCAGGGTCATAACTTTTGCATATGATCTCCATTTTAGGCATATGATAGCCCATTGGAAAGATTTGTCCGAGGAATACAACAGTTGCACAAAATTTTTTGACCGCAACATACCCCAAAAAACATTGTTTAGGGCCTCAAAACGGCTCCGGAAGTTCAGGACCCGAAAAAACTGCTAAAAATAGTAAATTATCAAAATTGCTAGAAAGTTGTTTTAAGCCAGCTGGGAAAGGTGGGTGGCCACCGATATCCACCTGGATCAACCCCCTTCTCAATATTCCAACATTTTCATGTGATTTTCAGTTGTGTGTAAGGGTTTTCATGTCTCATGTCATATTGGCCATGAAACATTAGATCATTGTTTGAGTCTTGGCCAGTTGAAAAAGATGCTCCTCCATTAATTGTACTGCCACTTCAATGGCTTCCTAAGAATTTTATTTCCTCTTATTCATGTTCTACTAGATCTCTCTGAAGAGTTTCTCTATTGTCTTGGTCTTGCTGAGCTCTTTGATGGGAGGAAGATTCCCTTTATGGATCAAAACATGTGCAACCTTGTGGAGTTGAGAATAGGTTTCTAGTGAGATATTCATTTCCTTTTTATCCCTCTCTTTGTCTTGTTCGCATCAATTAAGGGAAGCATAGTTGATCCTTATTTCTCCTTCTTGTGAACGAGGAAGATTAGTTGGAGCATCTTGGTTCTCAGTTATCTATCGTTTCATATCATTTAATCCTTCCTGAATGGAAATAAATTAAACATTATTGTCTTGCACATAGCTATGTTGATCTGTTATTTGTGCTTCCAATTGATGGAAAACCTGTAGGTGGGCATATGTCAGAATGTTTGGGATGACACACGTTCTACTCTAGGTTTCCAATAAAACCCTGCAAACCATCAACCCTTATGGATACCAGAAGGAAACACTGTGCACAAAGTGCACAATGAAGTCTCACCCGAGATGGCTTTGGGTGATTGCAGGGCCCAAATGTCAGCAACCATGGAAGGGATGGTGCTCATGGGGATCTTAGAAATTCCTTCTACCTCATATATATCATATCTACCATTCATACTCAGTTATTAACATTCATTCTGTAGTAAAAAATCACAACATATCTAGTGTGTGATGCATTCTAACTCTAACAGATTCACTCATTCATTCATCACAGAACATTACAATACATAACAAAAACGTTCCACACAATGACACAATTTTTTACCTTGGTTCACCCCCCTTGGGTTACATCCACAAAGATCTGGCATTATATTCTTATTTATTCATCAAGTCAAGTCATTGCACTATGTACATTACATCAGAAGTGCATAAATGAACATGTATAGGTGAGGGTGAACAATGTCTCACCAAGCTCCATACCTTGTGAACTGACCCTCAGTTACAATCCATAAGTCTCCAAAACTGACTCAACATTAGCTCCACATCTCTCAACCAAAAATGATAATTATGACTCATAACACATAAAAAACATACCATGACATGATATCCTCATATCTTATAATACATATTTATACTTCAAAAATGGGTTAAAACCCTTTACATCAAAGACCAAAACCCTAAACCTAAGTGTATTAGGTTTGTCCACATTATAACCTCTTGCGCATTGTTGGTCCTCAATACAACTATTTCTTCGTTGCACTGCCCTTCTTTTTGCCTTTGAATTTTCCTCTTCCTCACGCTGCTTTTCCCTATTACCCGATGCATTTCTTTCCATGCCTTATGGCACGTTTCTTTTCCTTGACTTCTAGTGCGCTCTTCATTTGTGGTCCCATTCCTAACTGTTTTCCATAATTGTTGTGCATTTCCCCAAAATAGCCTGCTCCAAAAATCCCCTAACACTCACTTGTGGCTCATCTCAAGCCACTCAGGCAGTGTTTGCAACTTTCAATGAATTATCCAACTCCTAGAGTCTGCCTAAAATATATTCATCTCGAGCTTTCACTTGTGCACTATTCTCCATTATAGACTCCACAATTTTCATAGTGATATGTTCCTTCAACAATTCTTCAGTATTGAAGCTGATTTTTTCAATATGCCCCTTGGATGCATCAATTTTTATCAAAATCTGCTCTGCACCTTCTTGTAGTGGCTCCAACTGAGCCTACCTCGAATTTTTTTCTTCCTGTATACTCTTCAAATTGTCCTGTAGGTTCTTCAATTCCTACGCACTCTTCAACCTATATGCTATGTTCATCCCCTTCTGTTTTTTATTCAAGTCCTCAACTACAATGTTTATTCCTTCTTCTTTCTTTTCTAAGTCCTACAGTTTTTCATCTTCATGTAGGTTCATGCTTCTGTCATATAACTCTATGATTTCCTTGAATATCTGTGCAGTGTTCTCCTTATGACCTGTCACCTCCTTCTCTCTATGTGATCCAACTTCTGGCGGTGTGATTGGTTGTAAGAGTTCCATCAGATATGTGATATGGATATTATAGTTCTCCATGGCCTGTGCTATCTTTTGAATCTTTACTTCTATTTGTAAGTGCTCCCCTTCTTGTGTGCCAGAGGGAATTGACTTGAATACCTTTTATACACGTTGCTCTATCTAGCCAATGTGTTGCTTCTCTTCCTCCCCCTCAGCTTGCACCTCATTGATTTTAATCTCCAATGTGTCCCTTACTTCCTTAGCCAAATGTAACTATGTCACGTCCAGGCATGCCCTCGATTGAATCTCCTACGCAATACTAACATGAAGTTTATACAATGCTTTGGTTGGGACGTTGTGAAATTTAAAGTCCAAGTGGTCTATGTCTTTCAATTTTCTTTGCATTGTCTTCTCGTCCATTTGAAAGATTTCCTAAGTAATACAAAAAAATTATCTCCCTGATGCTATAATCTGGACCATCTCTTGCACCGGAACTGACTTTTCCTGAGCAGTCTCTTATGGTTGTGCCTATTCCTTCTACTGTGCTGCATTCAGTTGCAGTTGTGCCAATGTGTCCTTAACTTCTATCAGCTTCTAGATTATTTGATGGCATGGCCTGCTACCTCTCAACCCGCAGGTCAGAAGGTCTGCGTGCTCACAGGATCTTTCCTTTTCTTCAGCCCGAAGAACTCCAAATGGCTCTTCTGTTTCCCTATCGGGAAATATGCACCCACAACAACTTTCACAGGATCCCCTCTTTACACTTGAGAGATCGGACTTCGCAACTTCATGCATCTAGTGGTCAAGCATTGGTCTCTCGAATCCCCAAAAACCCGACGCAGTCAACACTGACCCTTCTCTTTCCCTTTTCGGGATTTTTCTTATCGCGATTTCGGCGGTCACGATGTCGAGAAAATTGATTCCCGCGATCAACTGATTGTCGATTACCTGGGATGAACCTCCATCATTTAGCCCTTGGGCTATCTCTTGGCCCACATGACCAATTCTCATATGACCACAGCCATATTTCCTTCGGGATTTATTGATGTGAGAGTTGTTGGCAGCCAACCCATTTTTTTCGATTACTCTCGAAAGCTGCCTACACCCCTTGCGGTATCATGACAAATCATTATCGCATTGTGTTAATGGACATGTGTCTCGTTTTTTTT
>JZKD02S1161292.1:561671-585902 GCA_000966675.3 Picea glauca | reverse complement strand
TAATCTACATATCTCTTCATCTTTCTTTTTCAAATCTTCCCTTGATTCATCTTTTTCCCACTTTGATTTACTATTATTTTCTTTCTTTAAGTTCTTAACCTCCTTAATGAGTGATTCATTAAGGGATCATATCTTATATAACTCCTCACCCTTATTCTTAATATCTTCCTTTGATTCTTTTAATTCATCTTGAATTCTATACAATTTCTTCATTTTTGTATCCCTAATCCATTCATCTGAGAAGAGTTTTTCAAATTCTTCTCATGTGCAGTTCCATCTAGTATTTTGATCAACACTTATCCACCACTTCCAAGATTCATCAAAAAAATAATCTCTTGCTTTCCTAGGAGTCATATTATATTATTTTACCAACCTCAACCATTCCATATGATTGATTTCATCTTTATCTTCATCTAGGGAAGAATTAGGTAATTCCATTGATTCTTAATTGAGGTCTAACCCCAATCCTTGACTTCTAACCTTCCTATATTAAGGATAAATATCTCAAATAGTTATAATCCTTGTTCCAATATTCTCTTCTATGTTTTATATTTCCAATGGATTTTTAATTAGATCAATTGGAAATTCCAATCAAAATTTATAATAGTTTTAAGTGAACATACCTTTGAAATCATGATTTAGAGCTTATCCTCCTAGCCAAGCTTACTTCTGATGTATCTTTGCAATTTTGTCCCTTCTTAGTCTGAAATTGCAACCTATATTCCTCTGAAATTTCTTCTCTTCAATTCCATAGGTATGACCAAAAGTGGATGTGCCAAGTGGAATTTATGGTAACTTCCCCACACCTTGATGATTTTTGGCCTTTCCAGGATATCTCACTTGTATAGAGTTCCCCACACAAAAAAATGGAAATACAATTCTAAAAATTGTACCAGAAATACTAAAGACTGTCCACTATCTAGCGCAATTGGTCTCACTCAATTTGGATACTCTAGGAATAATTTATGTTTTTATTACCCAGAACACCTTCTTGAGACTACTCAATAGGACTAGTCTGATATCCTATCTTCCACAAGGTTTATCTACAAATGTAATATGAACCAGAAGCTAAAATATTTATCATAGATACTTGGAAATTTTTTGTGAAGAACCTCTATATTTCAGGGTCTGAAATATTACATAAAAATATTTATAGGAAAAATTATGCGATGACTAAATTCGGGATGATTCCATAGCCCTATCTTACACAGGCTATAGCTCCGAAAGTATAAGGCCTAAGGAGATGAAATTTGAACCCCACATACCTTGATCTGTATACTAAATATTCTCCAAGGTGTTCCTTCTGAAACACCGTATAAAAAAGGTTATAGCTAAAATTACATGGTGTCTCAGATGTAGCAGCGAAACCCCAAGACCATGAGCTATGATACTGAATGTTATGATCCAAAATACTCAAAATATCATAAAATTACAGAAGTACACACCATGTACAAAATTTCAATGTGGAGCACAAGTCCAATATAGATAAGTTACACAATAACTCCTTAAATAATAGGGGAACCCCCTCCAAATAACAAAATACCATTCATACTTCACAATTCACCTGTTAATAATGAATACATGATCTCTTATATATAGTTATTTGCACTTGCACATGAGGCCCCTTTATCACTAGGCTGACCCTATTACATATGTATTTACACATTACATGTACATTTAGGCCCCTATATACCCCCCTTTGGGGTCATATCATATACATTTAGCCATATATATGCCCCTCTTGGGTCATAACATAGAACTCCTCCATGCACTAAGGCTAATAGTTGTTTGATGTAGTTGTTCACATCTTTACCCCTTCCAAAATGAGGGATTTCCCATAAGTTCATTATCCTTTTATTGTACATCCATGCAATCCATTGTTTTGGTCTAATATTGGATCTCCTTTCGGTCCTGTACCGTTTCTCTCCATATACACCTTTGGCACAAACTCGAGGAACTTTTCCCTATCTGTAATGTCATGGTCTATGTATTTCAATTTCTCCACATGTCCTAAAATTCCCAGAAGAATCATGACTCCTTTAGGTATATGCGGTAACGAAAGTGTAACTTCTATCTATTTGCGTGATGACCTTTGTATTGGTTGTTTTTCCTTTTTATTTTCTATCACACTGGATGGCCCTATTTTCTAGTGTGCATCCACTTCTTCCCTTGCATTGAAATTCAGTTATCTTGTGACATACTCAACTTATACTTATTCTTTTGTTTGCGGTGTTGTCTTTGGGACAAATTGTTTCTCTACTTCAGCTTGTGCCCTAGGCTCATCTAATTATGTTCTTTCATCATTTTCCCTATTCATCTGTTGTCACGCTCACAAACCTAGCTATTGTGTAGAGTTTTGTGTTATGGTAGGGTTTTTTTCTTTGACCTTAAAATCAACATCCATTTGTTCAGTCACTAGTTCTTTCTCTTCAAAAAATGTTGGAATAATTGAATCAGGTAATGGGATAACATCCATGTCTACGATTCCTTCTTATTGACTACGGTTTTGAACCTTTGGTGCTTACTCCTACAGTGATTCGATGGAACTGTGATTTTTTCTTGCGGTGTAGCTGAGAGCTCCAACTTTCAGTGGTGCCATGCTGCAAAATCCTAAAAATACCACTCTGAATCTTCATTGAATGCTCTGAAAATATATGCTCACACTTAGTTTTTTGTCCTTAGATATCTTCTTCTCTAATTCAAAATGATTCATGCTATGTAAGTTTCCTTCTTTTATAGATACCATCATAAATGCTCTTATGTACCCTATTTCTATGTTCACCGGTTTTTGTCTTTCTGGCTTCTTTCCATGCCATCACGTTGCGTTCATATTTTTCTGTCATGTAGTGTCTTCAGGTTCTGTCATACCACTTACTAACTTATGATGTGCACTATATAATTCAACTATCTGTCTACCCCTTGTCCATCTATTAACTTCTTTTTGTCTTTTTCTCAATTTTCCACTTTTTTCTTCTCTTTATCTCTTTTAATTCCTACTATATACAATATCTACATATCTACTTTATCCGCTGCAACTATTAAGGTTTAGTAGGTCAAATATCTCTATATAGTTTCAATTGAGTACCATTGACCAATCCTTGAATCTCTTGGCCTGCTAAATCCTGCAAGTACACAACACCTCCATCTATGACAAACTTTATCTCAAAAATCCCTAGCCAATGCATTCTGAATTTCCCTGGGTGTTGTAAATATTTACTGTCATAGAGGAGAACCAAATATCCTTCCTTGAAGTTATTTTTATTAATGTGCCTATCATGCCAAGATTTGTCCTTTTCTTTCTGTACTTCCCGATGGAAATCAACTATAATCCTTTCTTCTTCTAGTTCCATGAGTTGAGCCAATATTTCTTGTACCACACCTCTTTATGTCATGTTTGTAATGAATGCAATGTGCAAACTAGGTATCAAATACTCCAACGAGACTACTACTTCTTGTCCATACACCAACTTGAAAGGTGTCTTCTATGTGAGTTTCTTGCATGTAGTTCTATAGGCCCATAACACTAGTGGTATCTTCAAATCCCAATCATACCTATTTACATTGCAAGTCATGGTTAATACATTCTCCAATATCTTGTTAAATGCTTCCATTCTTCCATTAGATTGAGGATGGTAAGGAGTTCTTTTCTAATGATGTATCTCAAATTCTTCAATGATTTCCTAGATGGTATTATTAATAAAATGAGTCCCCTGATCACTCATCAGAATTCTATGGCATCCAAATCTTGTAACTAGTTGTTCAAATAGGAAGTGTGTTATAGTTTATGTGCTACAATCTTTCACTTCTATTGCTTCAACCCATTTGGTTAAATATTATTTCATTGTAATTATATATCTTGCTCCTGATCTTCTAGATGGTGGATTAATTGGTCCTACAAAGTATACTTCCCATTATCAAACACTTTCAAAGTTACTTAAGGTCTAAAGGGAATCTCATCCCTTTTGGATGGCTTTCCTACCCTCTGAAAGACATCACAATTATGTAAATACTCCTTTTCATCTTTTGAAACTATTTTCCACCATAATCATGTCTGCAATATCTTCTGCATAGTAGATTTCCTTGCATAATGTCCTCCAACTATTACTTCATTTGTTTCTACTAAAATGGTAGGTCATTCATTCTCCATGACACATCTCCTTAGAATATTGTCTACTCCTATTTATACAAGTGTCCTACAATAAGTTGGTAGTCTGTAGCGGTAACTACCAAATTCTTCTTCTGCACAATATTATATTCCTTTGGGGAAAATCCTATACTCAAAAATTCAATAATGTCAGCAAAATATTCATCAACAATATGTAATGAAACGATTTGTGCATAAGGGAAATTATCCTCCAAGGTTCTTGGTTCCTCTCCATTAGTTATCCTTGATAGATGATCTGGCCCTACATTTAATCTTCTAGGTTTCACAACAACTTAAAAATCAAACTCCTGAAAAAAAAACCCATCTGCATATTCTTCCCCCCAACACTGGCTTGTTGACCAAATATCTAAGATCAGAGTGATATGTAAACATCTTAAAATGTTTTCCTAACAAATAATGTATTAAATTCTAGAATTCATATACCATAGACAAACCTTCTCTTTCTGTGGTATTGTAATTCTACTCTGAATCTGAAATTTTCCTACTTGCAAATGCTATTGGGTGATCTATATCACCTTCTCTTGGTTGTGTCAATACTGCTCCAAGTTCTATTGAAGATGCATCCACATTAACATGGAACTCTTTTGACCAATTTGGAAACACTAAAATTGGTTTTGTTAGCATTTTCTCCTTCAAGATATCCAAACTTTGCTGGCACTCATCGTTCCACTAAAAATTTGTATCCTTCTTTAACATTTTCTCCATGGGCGCAGTGATCTGTGCATAACCCCTTATAAACTTCCTATAGTATCATGTATGACCAAGTGCATATTTTAACTCACACACTGAAATAGGTGGTGGTAAATTAGCAATGACAACAATCTTCGCAGGATCAACCAATAGACCTTATTTACACACCACATTCCCTAGAAAAATTCCAAATGGTGCGCTGAATATACATTTCTTAATGTTCAATGAAATATGACACTATATACACCTGTCTAGCATCAATATTAACACTTCGACATGATATTTCAATAAAATAAATACTATCCAATCATCGAAATAATATTCCAAAAAATTATTTATAAAATCCTTAAATGCAGCTACTACTACAAGCAACTACTACTACTCTTGAAAAAATAGTATTGCAATTCTTTAATCCAAAAGTCATGATTGTATACTGATATGACCCCCATTCTGTGGAAAATGTAGTCTTATGTCAATTCTTTGGTGATACCTTGAAAATCCATCAGTAAATGAATATGCTTATTGTCCTCCTACATTCTCCAATACTTCATCTGTAAATAGAGTAGTGAATGGATTATGTAAACATGAATAATTCAACTTCCTCAACTATACATAGATCCTTGTTCCCCCTTACTTCTTCTCCTGAATTACCATAGGGATAATCCACTCTGATTCTTTAATATGTTCTATTATATGAGCTTCTAACATCTTGTCAAATTTTTCCTTAACTTTCTATTTCTACACTGGATTCAACCTATAATGTATCTGTTTGATTGGTCTAACATCTAGTCTTAGAGGAATCTTCATTTCTCCAATTTCTCCTCCTACCTGTTTCATCTCTAAAAATGTTGTTGGAAATAAATCACTATACTCACACAATAACTCTGTTATACTTTCCACTGCCTGATTATCCCATTAGTCACCAATGATTGCAATCTTTAGACTCTTCTCTATTCAAATATTAACTTTCTTGATATTAGTGGTGTGGAAAAATCTTATTTATCTAACTATGTTTCTTCTACTTCTATTTCTCCTTAAACTTCTATGATTTGAATATCACGTGGGATTTCTTCTGTTGGATCATCTTCTGTGACATGATAATAATGTAGTAATTGTTTGAATGTATACTAATTTTGATTTTGATATGATGTGACAATTTCAACTTCAGGCTCTTCAAAGATCATGTCTCTTACCACTTTCAATGTTTTATCTACCATTGAATTCTAATGTTCAAATGAAAATGTAATAACAAAGTTTCATTGCATCTCCTCCCAATTTGCAGTTCCTCTGCGCAGTTCTAACTTTGTGTACCAATTCCTTGGGATTCCTTCTAATGTATGAATAAAATAATGTGGACATTACTCTGGTTGTACCAATATCCATTGAACCATGCACCTATCTATATGTTCTCTAGGTTTTCCAATCCCGTCATACTTCTCGAAATATCTATTCTCCTTCTCTGTGCCAAATATAATGTGTAGTAACCTCTTGCATTGATACAATTGATTGATCTTATCTTTATGATCACCCCACCAATGTGTAGGTGTTTGTTTCAATGCAATATATAAAACTAATAGCCTTTGATTTTCCAAAACATCTAGCTCAAAATTTCTTAAAAAATATTCCAAATCATTTTGACCATAGAAAGTTGGAGGTTCTCTTACCTATGAGCTAATCGATCTTAGTGTGCACATCATCCTTACACATATTCTGGTAGAGATATCATTTAATCACTACTACCAATTCTCCAATCCTATTTCATAGTTTGATGAATGAGAACTAATGCTTCTCTAGCTAAGCATTCCATTTGCAGTGGGTTTATATAATCTTCCTCGCATGCGGTAGTTCTATAAAATTGATTCACCTTGTTTGTGATGAAGTTTTTTGTCGCCGATTCAACATATATGCCAACTTCTAAGGGATCTAAGGGTGATATGACTATGTAGTCTCTTGATTCAAAAATCATCTTCCTAGTATTCAATTTGATGATATCCTCATTATCAAATGCCCAATCCAGTCCCAACAATGTTGGATAAGGGGTAGTGTTGTCCAGTATCTCAATCACCTCAAAGTCTGGTATCATTCACACACCATATAGATCCATTGGTATGCCATTAAATCTACTAATTGGTACCATTCTATGCTTATTTGATAGATTCAACTGAATAGGTGAATACCCTAGTGTAAGTTCTCCCATAGCTTCCCATGTCTTATTAGGAAGAGCATTTACTTCAAACCCTAAATCTAGTATGATATCCCCCATATTGAAGTCTCCAATGTTTACATTCAATATGAACTCTCTATTTTTTCATATCTTCTTACAAACCTGATTGACTCTCTTTTTTTCTAGTTTCATCTCTTCTCCAAAATTTCACTTTTCTAATAGACTTTGTAACACTTATAGAGAGGTTTTATCATTCAACAACTTCAAGAAAGAACCCAAAAAGTATCTAAGATTACTTACTTGTTATGAAGTCTGATCTCTGCTAGTATGATCAAACGATTGAGGCATGTCATAGATTGGTACATCATCTCCTATCTTTGTTCCTAAAGTATACACAATATTATCCTTCAAAATATCTTGTCTAACTTGCTTGAAGATCTCCTTTTCTTTGAACACATCAAAATGCTATTCAGGTGTTGTATTCTTTCTCACCCACTGGTGCTAGTCCTGATTCTACTTCGTTGTATTTTATTTTGTCTTTTTTCCACCTCTAGTAACTACATTGATCTTCTCCCATCATTGTCTCTAGTTTCCACAACAATCCATTGAACATTCTGATTATTTTGGTTCCTCTTTTCCTGTATCCTTGTCAACAGTGTCAGGTAGTCTTCTATATCATGATCTTCTGTGTGACAATACATATATGTCATTGTTGGTTGTGGAAAATCCCTTTCATAGTGTATAGTTTTATGAAAATTGTGACATGTTACTAGTCCTCTACCACCTCCAAATCCTCTTCCTCCACGACCTCCTCCTCTGAATCCTCATCTATTACCTTGATTGTCTGCATGTGGCGTATTGTATTGTGGTACCTGATTATACTACGACTATGCATTAGTATAGTCTGTTCGTGTTGTATATTGTTGTGCATTATTATATTGTTGTGTATGTGGAACATTCATTATTTCATCCTGCATCCTATATGCATTTGAAGTCCTCTCCTTCATCATCTCCAAATTTCTACAATCCTTATCTTCGTGGCCTATCAACTTGTAGAAATTAAAAAATGTACTCTTGTGTATTGTTTGATACTTTTTCATCATGATACAATGATAAGGATCATGTCCATATGTTATACATATCTCACACCATGGACCTCCTGTAGGTAAAGGATTTGGCATCCCTCCTCCCAAGTACTGTGCGAATGTTTTGTTGCCATCCTTATACACACTTGCAAACATGAGCTAAGTCCGGCTCACTTAGTGTGTCCTTGGAGGCACAATGCCTAGGTTCACAACCCATGCTGTCACTTTGACCGAAACCTCTTCCATCTAGGCTCACTCCTAGGAAAGCCAAGAGGGGTAGACCATAGTTTATATATAATATTTAGAGTTTAAGTTCTAGGAGTTGATTTTAATTTGTTAAAGTTTTGGGGGGAGTCTAACCTATGATGCAAAACAGTAATGCAAGATGCAAGGTTAGTATGTTAAGCAAGCCCTTTCTTTAAGTCAACTAAGACTAGTGCCTAAGGTTGGGAAAGGGGTCAACTATATGTAAGGGTGTTTTGTTACAATATAATTAGAAATATTACAAGAGAATAAATATACCAATACTTACAATAAAGAATGCTAGAAATACAAAATGATACAACACAACAAGCTAACCACATTATTTAAATGTGCAGGATTTAAAGAAGATCAAGGCATTAGAATCATGGACACATTAGGCCTAAGCATTCCCCAATAGAACTTACTCTATTGGACTGCTCCTCAATGGAAACATCAACATTCACAAGTCAAAGGAAAACATAGAAGATTTAAAAGTTAAGGCACAAGTATTCCACAATGATTATGATACTCAACACTTAGTTATTTAACCCACAAGTTATTATTAGATGAAATATTGAATTACAAGTATTAAGACCAAGTTTTAATTACTTAGTGAGTTAAGGGTTCTCAAGGTTGAAAATATTTTATTACTCTTATTAAGTGTTTCACCAAAAAACCTCCTCCCCCAGTTGCCAAATGACTGTTGGATGCTCAAGAAGTATGGAAACGAGGACTACCCTATCTTTGTAGGTCATCTTGAAAGATTGATTTTTTATGGAAAGAATGCTCCTTCATGCCATGAGACCGTCCCTGACCTATCACCTTCCGTTTCCCTCCTTAATCCCTGTTTTAGATGGTGAACCCTATTAAGTCTATTAAGTATGCATATCAATTGGTTATACTTTTAGTTGTATTTAGAAGTGTTTTAATGATTTTGCGATGCTAAAAAATAGTGATTTATTGCCAAGTCCAAAACTCACTTCATCTTGTTACATGTGTTACTTAAACATAAGAATGAAGCATCTAACACATGTATAGCAATATAAAAGCAAGATGAAATAACAATTTAGTTTGTCTCTATGATTTCACCATTAACATAAAGAAGCTTGTTAAGAAAGAATACTAAAGCACAAGGGCAAGAACAACTTGCCAAAAAGAGGAAGAAGAACTCAAGCTTGCACCACTTATCTCATGTTCATTTTAAAGCATGAAGAGCAAAGCATTAAGAAGAGAATATTGAAGATTTAAGTGTGTACATACACTATCAACTTTATCCAACAACACATTCACTTAAGTGTGGTGGAAAATGGCCTTAAAGATATGATAACATGAAATGAAAACCACTCACTAAACCATCTAAGCATTAATCATTAGTGTTGGATTATAGCATGTAAATGAGATAGATCTTTAAAATAAGTATAACATGCAACTAGATCTAAATAAGTGATTATGCCCCAAGGGCTTAAGCTTAAAGATTAATGTTTGAGAGATTTAGATCTATATGAGTTTAACCATTTAAGCATAAATAGATCAAAATAACATTAAAACCCTAGCCTCACAATTTGGAATATTCCTCTCCCAAAGTGTAGGTAGTTATTAAACTTAGAAGATAACTTGGAAAGAAAGAGATAAAGAAGCAAGAGAGAGAAGAAAGCAAGGCAAGCAAGTAAGAGAAGAATATCACTAACCCCACGTCCTAGCTTAGGAGAGTGATTTAGAGATAGAAAAATCAAATCTAGATCTTACCCAAGCTCATGCGTGAGAGGTAGGTCGTACTAATCCTTCTCCCACACTATGAGCAACTAAAAATCAGCAAGAAGTGAAGAAAGTATGCCTAAGAGGCTAGAAGAAGTGAAGATAAAGGTTGAGAATGTTACCTACTTGAAGAGAGGGGTATTGGAGTGTTGTGTGGACCTTTTTGGGGTAGCATAACCCTCTCAACCAGATCTGAACCTGCAAAAACCAACAAGGTATACTTGCTAGAAATGTTACACATAGAAAGCAAAGATGAAGAAAAAATTCTAGTTTTGGTAGAAATTTTTCACATAGATAATTTTATGAAGAAAGTAGATTTACATTACCAATATAATATTTTAATATAGCTGAAATATGTATGAAAGGACATCAAGAAAGAATGAGAAAAGAAGATAGAGAAAAGAGGAGCTTTGTGTGCTTTAAGGGAGGACTCTTCCTTGAGGCATTCCCAATAAAACCCTTGAAGAGAAACCTGCAAAATCTTAGCAAGATCTATGCATACCAAGATAATATGGCTGAATGTGATAATAAGATGAAATAATTGCACCCTATATAGCAACTCACTTATATAGATCTACAAAAATACTCGTTGTTAGATATACTCAAATAAAATACTTTACCCAAGATCTAGGTTATGCATAAATCAAATCAAACCATACAATTTTACCTCATATGTGGAAAGAAAAAAAATAATTGTTTCTCTTCCAATGATCCTCCAAAGTTTATCCTTTATATTACTCAAGAAAGGCATCTTGGAGAAATACTTTCTCCAAAACCCTAAGAGCCAAAGAATGGAAGAAAGATGGAACAAGAAAGAGAGAGAGAGAGAGAGAGAGAGAGAGGAAAATCAAGTAGCATAACAATAGCTCAAGATATGGTAAGGAAATGAGGATGAGAGGGGTTCCATTTATACTTGAAGAGGCAAACTCACCCCTCTTGGATCAATGCCAAGTGTCCACCACCAACCATAAGAGGGAATCCCAAGGGTAGGGCACACCATCTAGGGTTTGAGAAGTATATCTAGGGTGTGGATGAGTGGTAGGGTGTTGGGATCACACAAAAAAGGTAATGGGAGGCTATAGGATGCGTTCCAAGAGAGAGAAAGGGGTCCTAACTCATAAAAATGATTTTTCTAGGAGATCCACAGGAGGGAGGCGTAACTCTCCTTGGAGGGCGCACCATTTGGGGGAGTGGGAAGGAGTGGAGATGAATTAATGAGGGGAAAGGAGTGGATCCACTCTAGGAGGTGATGTGGAGGTTAAAGGGAGGAAATCCACATGGAAAGGGGGCCCCTCTCACATCAAACACATGTTGCCACATTTTTCTAGCTAGGGGGGGCGTAACTTCCCCAAGGAGGGCGTGAGGGTTGAGTGAGTGAGGGGATGAGAGTTTTAGAAAAAGGTTAGAATAATATGGGTGGGTAGGTTTAGGATTAGGAAACCTCTCTCAATATTTATCCACCTTCACAAAATCCTTTTAACTCATTATTACAATTTTTACATTTTTTCTGTCTTTGGACTTAGCAATTAAAATTGTTGTTTTTGACTCGCTGACACTCCAGGTGGAAAAACCCATAGAACAAGTTGTCCAAATGAGATGAAACTTGGTCCATGGGTGTAGGGGGTCTCATTCCATTTCTTTTGAGAATAAATACCCCTATTAAAAGTCCCAAGACCTAGTTTTTACACTTCAAGGAGGGGTCATCTCACTAGCATGTCTGACTTTATATCATCCCACTGGCTCAGAAAATTTGTCAAAAAACAGATACACTTTATGTTGACTATTTACCCTTTCATTTGAATTCTAGTCTTTATCCTTAGGCCACTTGGGGTAGTTCCCCTTAAAAAAATTCTGATGGTTTTCCATAGGTACCAAGTGCAAAATTTGTGAACTTAATCTTTCCTTAAAAGGCTTGGAATACCTTTTACTAGGGATGGTGTACTTTACTTTATCAATATTAACTTTATCATTCCTAGTAATTCCCATCATATTATCATTACTTATTCTATCTTTCACTTTCCCATTTTTTGAAAAACTAGGAGGGTGTAGCGCAAGAATCCCATATGATTGTTTCTGACATTTAACTGATTTTGTTGATGTAGGTTGAGTTGATGACACATTTTCAACTGATAAATCCAACTCTGACTTTGACTCTGAAGGAGGCACATTATTATCTGTCTTGTCCAAATTTTCCTCAAGAAAAATTCCATCAAAATAATCCATGGGGTCCCAAACATTGCAAGTGCTTGAGGGTTTCTATCAAGTTCCGTATTGTAAAATGTCGGAGTATGTTCTATCTCATAACATCCCATTTCTACTTCTCGAAAAACAATTTCATTTTTCTTTTTCTTGCGATCTTCCACATGATACTTTCTTTCCAACTCTCTATTCAATTTAAACTCTAACCCATTCAGAGTTGGAATGGTGGCATACGTTAAGTCCATCTATAAACTACCACCCATATATACAACTGTCTTTCTACTTAGAAACATACCCCAAGTATCTGTCACATCAACTACAACAATGTCCATTTCAATCATGATATTCGGGAATGAAACTAAGTGTACTTATAACCCTTTAATCAAACCATGCACGTCAATTGTCCCGTTATCCATAGCAAAAATGTTATGATAAGGTCTAGATATTCTTAAGTTCAATTGTTCCATTACTTTCTTAGTCATAACATTTGAAGTAGCTCCTGAATCTAGCATACAATTATGAATAATAAAATCATTCACGAGCAAGGATAGGAAGAAAGGTCTATTCTTTTTGTTTCCCCTATACATATTTTGCAGAATAACCAGTGCATCCTGATAAGCTATCATTGGTGGAATGTCAACACTTTTCTGAGAAGGATGATCTATGGCCTTGAGCAACTTCTCCCTCTGAGAAGGAATCTTCATTATTTCATACATAGTCACCAACATTTTTACATTACTTAACCATCCTCCTAAGTCAATACTTAATTCTGAATTTGCATACACAATTGAATTAGGGGGGTTTGAAGCTACCTTGGGAATGGTTACTTGGTTTTTATCTTGACTTTTTTTCCCATTCCTTTGATAGTCAATGCTTTTAAATTTATCCATTTCAGCTATTTTTTGTGGAGTAGGCTTAGGACCAAACATTTTTGTTGCCTTATCCACCACAACATCACCCATGCAATTCATATCTTCCACTCCCCTATAAGGTTCATCAAAATCCATCCAATCATACATGCCAGCATTAAAATCATGACCAAACATATTAACTTGTTCATTCAAATATCCATAGGGTCCCGCCTCATCATAAATTTGAAAGAAGAATTGGCAAGTAGATTCATCGTGAAATTGCTCACAAGGTCTACAATAATGAATAGCCTGGTGGTCAAAGCAATTAGTGGATTCAAATGGATTTTGTGGTACTTGATATTGAGGAGGGGATTTCTTATTCCATTTTTCATTTGGCCTATGTGGGGGCCTACTATTTTGACCCCTTTTAACGGATATCAACCTATTTTGTAATGCAACGATTTGATTTGTTTGGTTGATTTCCATTTGCTTGAGCTAATTGGCATGATTAATTTCCATTTTATTAATCAATTGAGTAAGTTAATTCATGCCATCATTAGAGGATTTCTTATTTTCAACATTCTTTTGCTTCTCCTCATAAGGTTGGGAAGAAGATCCTTTAGTAAAACTAGGAATATTGGATTTCCTAGCCTCAATCATATTCTGTTCAATTCGTAAAGTTGTAGCTTGTGATGCTTCTAGAGTTTGAGGATCCTTATCCATTAAGGAATACCTCATCTCTCCTTCAAATTCCTCAATATAATAAATTAGGATTGCAATATCTGAAGGCTTGACGTCATTATGAAGGCTTTTCACCAAGCTATTGAACTTAGTGTTAAATTCTAGCACAATTTCATTTTCTTTCTTATGGCTGGTGGTAAGTGAAACAAGCATACATCTATGTTCTTTCTGATCACCCCATCTCTTTTTAAATACATCCAATATTGAATTAAGGGTGTTGAACTTGTTTACAAAAAAATCTGTAAACCATTCGGCAACATCTCCTTCTAAATAAAAGACAAACAAGGTCATCTTCACATCTTCTTCATTATGAACTTGAAAATAATTTTCCACACACCTGTGAAAACTTGAGATGTGAGATTTTTCACTTATAGAATTGTTCCCCTGGAAGATATACAATTTGTCAATGGATTTTTCGGGGACATCGTGAGAAGCACCTTGGATTGCTACAAAGTTCAAAGGACTTAAAAAGGTACTCATTGTAGCATTAGGATTATTAGTGGGATTATTAACAGTTGGTTGATTATTAGTTTGAAGCAAATATTGGATATATGTGAGTGTTTCTTCCCCAAGACTTTCAAGTAGCCTTCTAGGAGCAAGGCGATTTAATCTCCTCCTATAAACCTTTTCAGGTTTAGGAAAAAAATAAATCACTCATCGTGAAGTGCTCCCAGTAGTATACTTGACAAAAATTTTCAATGGAGTTGCCACTTGGAAATGAATCACACAAAGCTAACCAATGCAAGCTCAAATAATTTTAAGGCCTAAAATTTTTATTATTTAATTCTTAAAGAATCAAGTTAAATTCATTTTGACCAAGGATAAATGACTTATTCCCAGCAACAATGCCAAAGATGTTGCCATCCTTATACACACTTCCAAACGTGAGCTAAGTACGACTCACTTAGTGTTTCCTTGGAGGCATAATGCCTAGGTTCATAGCCCACATTGCCACTTTGACCGGAACCTCTTCCATCTAGGCTCACTCCTAGGGAAGCCAAGAGGATTAGACCCTAGTTTCTAGATAAGATTTAAAGTTTAATTTCTAGGAGTTGATTTTAATTTGTTAAATTTTTAGGGGGATTCTAACCTATGATGCAAAATCAATAATGGAATATGCAAGGTTAGTATTTTAAGAAATCCCTTTCCCTAAGTCAACTAAGACTAGTGCCTAAGGTTGGGCAAGGGGTCAAATAGATGTAAGAGTGTTTCGTTACAATAGAATTTCAAAGATTACAAAAGAATAAATATACCAATACTTACAATAAAGAATTCTAGAAATACAAAATGATACAACACAACAAGCTAACCACGTTATTTAAATGTGAAGGATTTAAAGAAGATGAAGGTATTAGCATCATCGACACATTAGGCCTAAGCATACCCCAATAGAACTTACTCTATTGGATTTCTCCTCAATGGCAACATCAACATTCACATGTCAAAGGAAAACTTAGAAGATTTAAAAGTTAAGGTACAAGTATTCCACAATGATTATGATACTCAACACTTAGTTATTTAACCCACAAGGTATTATTAGATGAAAGATTGAATTACAAGTATTAAGACCAAGGTTTAATTACTTAGTGAGTTAAGGGTTCTTAAGGTTGAAAATATTTTATTACCCTTATTAAGTGTTTCACCAAAAAACCTCCTCCCCTGGTTGCCAAATGACTGCTAGATGCTCAAGAAGTATGGCAACGAGGCCTACCCTAGCTTCGCAGGTCATCCCGAAAGATTGAGTTTTTATGGAAATGACACTCCTTCGCGTCATGAGACCATCCCCTGCCTATCACATTCTGTTTCCCCCCGCAAACTCCATTTTAGATGGTGAATATGGTGGTTTAAAGTACCCTATTAAGTCTATTAAGTATGTATATCAATTGGTTAGACTTTTAGGTGTATTTCGCAGTGTTTTAATGATTTTACGATGCTTAAAAATAGTGATTTATTGCCAAGGCCGAAACTCACTTCAGCTTGTTAAGTGTGTTACTTAAACATAACAATGAAGCATCTAACACATGTATAACAATGTAAAAGCAAGCTGAAATAACAATTTATTTTGTCTCTATGATTGCACCATTAACATAAAGAAGCTTGTTAAGAAAGAGTACTAAAGTAAAAGGGCAAGAACAACTTGCCAAAAAGAGGAAGAAGAACTCAAGATTGCACCACTTATATCATGTTTATTTTAAAGCATTAAGAGCAAAGCATTAAGAAGAGAATCTTGAAGATTTAAGTGTGTACCTACACTATCAACTTTATCCAACAACACATTCACTTAAGTGTGGTGGAAAATGGCCTTAAATATATGATAGCATGAAATTAAAACCACTCACTAAACCATCTAAGCATTAACCATTAGTGTGCTATATTAGAGCATGTAAATGAGATAGATCTTTAAAATAGATATAACATGCAACTAGATCTAAATAAGTTATTATGCCCCAAGGTATTAAGCTTAAAGATTAATGTGTGAGAGATCTAGATCTAGATGATTTAAACCATTTAACCATAAATAGATCAAAAGAAAATTAAAACCCTAGCCTCACAATTTGGGATATTCCTCTCCCAAAGTGTAGGTAGTTATTAAACTTACAAGATAGCTTGGAAAGAAAGAGATAAAGAAGCAAGAGAGAGAATCAAGAAAGAGAAGAAGAAAGAAAGGAAAGCAAGCAAGAGAAGAGGCTCACTAATGCAACATTCTAGATTAGGAGAGTTATTTAGAGATAGAAAACTAAAATCTAGATCTTACCCAAGCTCACACGTGGGAGGTAGGTCGCACCAATCCTTCTCTCACACTATGAGCAACTAAACATCAACAAGAAGTGAAGAAAGTATGCCCAAGAGGCTAGAAGAATTGAAGAGAAAGGCTGAGAATGTTACCCACTTGAAGAGAGGGGTATTGGAGTGTTGTGTGGACATTTTTGGGGTAGCATAACCCTCTCAACCAGATCCGAACCTGCAAAAACCAGCAAGTTATACTTGCTAGAAATGCTACACACAAAAAGCAAAGATGAAGAAAAATTTCTAGTTTTGGTAGAATCTTTTCACATAGAAAATTTTATGAAGAAAATAGATTTAGATGACCAATATACTATGTTAATCTAGATGAAATATTTATTAAAGGACAACAAAAAAGGATGATAAAAGAATATGGATAAAAGAGGATTTTTGTGTGCTTTAAGGGAGGACTCTTCCTTGAGGCATTCCCAATAAAACCCTTCAAGCTAAACCTGCAAAAACTTAGCAAGATCTATGCATACCAAGATAATATGGCTGAATTTGATAATAAGATGAAATAATTGCACCCTATATATAAACTCACACACACACACACACACACACACACACACATATATATATATCTACAAGAATACTCATTGTTAGATCTACTCAAATAAAATACTTTACCCAAGATCTAGGTTATGCATAAATCAAATCAAAACATACAAGTTTACCTCACATGTAGCAAGAACAAAAATACTTTTTTCTCTTCCAATGATCCTCGAAAGTTTATCCTTTATATTACTCAAGAAAGGGATGGAACAAGAGAGAGAGAGAGAGAGAGAGAGAGAGAGAGAGAGAGAGAGAGAGAGAGAGAGAGAAGCATAACAATAGCTCAAGATATGGTAAGTAAATGAGGGTGAGAGGGGTTCCATTTATACTTGGATAGGAAAACTCACCCCTCTTGGATCAATGCCAAGTGTCCACCACCAAGCATAAGAGGGAATCCCAAGTGTAGGGTGCACCATCTAGGGTTTGAGAAGTAGATCTAGGGTGTGGATGAGTGGAAGGGTGTTGGGATCACACAAAAGAGGTAGTAGGAGGCTAGGGGATGCATGCCAAGGGAGAGAAAGGGGCCCCAACTCATAAAAACGATTTTTCTAGGAGATTCACAAGAGGGGGCGTAACTCTCCTTGGAGGGCACACCATTTGGGGGAGTGGAAAGGAGTGGAGATGAATTAATGAGGGGAAAGGAGTGGATCCACTCTATAAGGTGACATGGAGGGTAAAGGGATGGAAGCCACATGGAAAGGGGGGGCCCTCACACATCAAACACATGTTGCCACGTTTTTCTAGCTAGGGGGGGCGTAACTTCCCCAACGGGGGCGTGAGGGGGTGAGAGGTTTAGAAAAATGTTAGAATAAGATGGGTGTGTAGTTTTAGGCTTAGGAAACCTCTCTCAATATTTATCCACATTCAAAACATCATTTTAACTCATTATTACAATTTTTACATTTTTGCTATGTTTGGACTTAGCAATTAAAATTGTTGTTTTTGACTTACTGACACTCCGGGTGGACAAACCCATAGAAGAAGTTGTCCGACTGAGATGAAACTTGATCCATGGTTGTAGGGGGTATAATTCCATTTCTTTTGAACACAAATACCCCTATCAAAAGTCCCAGTACATATTTTTTACAATTTTTGCTCAAAAATAATTAAACCTCCAAACTTAGGAAAATTTAATTAAAAGTTAATTAATTAAAAAAAATAATCTAGACTCAAGGTAATTTCACGAAACTTTATAATATGTATTGCATGGTCATTTACATCATTTCCTAACAATATTTTCCAGGAGATAATACCATTAGAACGTCGTTCACCACTTTGGAGGAATTATTGCAAGTGTGAGGGAAAAACTAAAGGGAAATCAATAAGGCTGAAAAGCCCAATTGATAACTTGAGGATAAAAAACCCTTGATGAAAGGAACTCTCCTAATGAAATGATCCCAAGGTAAATGAAGTAACTATGACTCATACAGACCTATTACATTATTGACCCACGTAGGGGTGCGAAAATTCCAGTTACAAAAAGAAATGTTCGGGCCAAAAATGTCTTGTAGAAGCAAAGTCTCCGAAAAATGAGCATATGATGATGCATCTCTTCATGGAACATGGATTTGACCCCCTATTTGGAGAGGCGGTCAACACTGGATCCACATGGACGTGTGTTTGATCCTCTCGAATGGGACGGAGAGCATACAAGAACCCAACACCTACAAAACAGAGTGCTCACCAATAACCAACATAAGAATACATATATACATAATGAAATAAACAAATTCTATAAACAACATTTACATAATGAAGTAAATAAATTACAACATTATAATTTTACCAAATGAAATCTATGATACATATATATTTTCTAAGTACATATTGACATAATGAAAGAAACAATACAAAATTGAAAATACAAGGGAAAAGGTTAGAGATACGTTACAGAGGGTGTCCCTTTGTACACCAAGTTGCCACATGAAGAAACACTTCAAGGAGGGGTCATCTCACTAGCATGTCTGACTTTATATCATCCCACTGGATGAGAAAAGTTATCAAAAAACTGATACACTTTATGCTGACTGTTTACCCTTTCATGTGAATTCTAGTCTTAATCCTTAGGCCACTTGGGGAAGTTCCCCTTAAAAAAATTCTGATGGTTTTCCATAGGTGCCAAGTGAAAAATTTGTGAACTTAATATTTCCTTAAAAGGCTTGGCATACCTTTTACTAGGGACGGTGTACTTTACTTTATCAATATTAACTTTATCATCCCTAGTAATTCCCATCAGATTATCATTACTTATTCTATCTTTCACTTTCCCAATTTTTGAAAAACTAGGAGGGTGTGGCCCAAGAATCCCATATGACTGTTTCTGACATTTAACTGATTCTGTTGATGTAGGTTGAGCTGATGACACATTTTCAACACTCATTCTTTTGATGTCCTTCTAGTCTGCATAGTGTACACCAGACAACTTCCCTTTTTTCCTTTCCTTTATTTTGATTCAACTGAAATGATGAATTATTTATATCTCCTCTCATCTATTCTATAGTTGGATCTGTATGATTAAACTTATTTTCCTCTAGCTGCAAGGCTACTTGCAGAGCCTCAAGTTGAGTCTAGAATTTATGTTGCCTCAATGGATACCTAAGATGTGGAAATAACAAATTAACAAATAAGTTCCTATGTCGCATATCTGTGATATGATAATTCAACTTACATTTCAACCTCTTGATTTTCTGAACAACCTCCCAAACTGACACTCCTGGTTTTTTATTAATTAGGTTTGTTTTCATTGATGTCAACCCTTGAAGCAAGTCTGGTAGTAAATTATGGTAGCCCCAAATAGTATCGTTAAGGGATTTAAGTTTTTTAGATGTATAATGGTATGAAGGTTAATATATTTTCATGTCAGAGTGTTCTATATGGATAGTACTTGTCATGCAATTTTTGGTGATATGTGTAATGTCACACAACTCCTCACGGTTAGAGATTTATGGCCCTATGAAGTTGGAGAACCATTATGAGTTATATAGAAGCTCAAAGACTCAAATTACTCTAGAAGCCCCTAGAAGAAGTTGACTAGTCAAGTGGTTGAAATTAGGTGTTGATCATGGGTTAAGTACTAATTTGTTACACAAGATACAATTCAACAGTTACACAAGCTTCCCATTGAACATTATCCTCCAATGCAGGGAGTACTAATTTGTGATGTGTGAGATGGAGGTTGAGTAGCTTGTGTAACCATGGTTGTGTGAATGACTTGACTGATGACCATTTTTCCTATGGGATGACCAAGTAAAGCACTTGGTGTGTGCATGTGTGTAAAAAATGAAGTAGGAATATTACCTAACTCATGTGCAAGAGGAGATGAATGCATAAGTGGTTGAGTTAGGGTCACTTGGCTCACTGATGTTTTCGGTAAAGAATAAACACCAACAATATCAACTATGGGAGTTGTTTAAAAATATGAATTCCCAAGTCCTTCAAGAAAACCAATAATCGGTGGGTTCATGTCAAAGTATGGTGTAGCGGTTGAACTGAGCGGTAAATAGTAATAATAAAAGGAATCAACATATCTTGTGGACAGTGGATCAAAGATTGATTGGCCAAGTGGATCAGTAAACAGAGGATTCACAGATGATTCCAAGATTTCTATGAAGGTTGGGATCGATTCTTCAATGTGATGGACACTTCTAGGAGAGACGCTCCTAGTTTCATATGGGTGATCTATGATCACTTATTTGTAAGAAATATTGTGTTGTGGTTCCTGAGTGTCAGGTTCCATACCTTGAATACTATGAAAATTATGATCCTAAGGTCGATTATGTAAAACAAAGAAACACACTCTTATGAAAACTAAAAGAAATCAACCAAGGAACAACGAATTTTAAGGATCTTCCAAATATGGGATATCAAGCCGCCAACAAAGAAGTGAGAAGCAATTACCTCAACCTCCACATAAGATCCCTTTGTGGTGCAAGAAACCCTCTCTTTCGTGGGACCACCCTCCAAGGGTATTGAGAGTTTGATACAACATATGCCCTAGGTACCATGGGAATCCCCCCATAGTTACCTTTGTAGATACCTAGGAAAGGCCACTAAGCTTACCAACTTGCGATTAGCCTCTAGGGGGGTATAGTCGAAAGTTGGGATGAAACATATGAGAAGGATATAAAAGTATGAAGCTCTTCAAGAGAACTGAGGAAAAGTGGAATGATAGGACTCGAGAGGACCCCGAATAGATTCAGAGTTCACAAAGCACAAAGACCAAATGAAACCAGTGGTTTCTCAAGAACAACCCCTAATATATGATCTTTCTGCTATGATTGGTTAAGCTTTGGAGGGGTAATCTATGATGCTCTCCTTCACACAACCTTTTGTTTATACCCTGTGTGAGAGAGGGTTCCCGACTATCCTTATATGAAAGTTGGATTTAGATGTTCTTTAGTGTTGTACGGTCTCTTTAGTAGTCTTGGACAATTTACTCACTTCACCTAGTCCAAAGACCCTAATCCTAAGATTTTGTTGATGTGCTAAAAAAAAATATTCGAGTTGATTTTATTAGCACGTGGTTGATTTTAATGGATTTTAACTCAAAGGGTTCATGAAGATGAAACTAATGATGTGTAAGAGACTCGACTCCAAATAGAATGCAAAATAATGATATGCAATTCTTTCTTTCGATCAATTCTATGTATGGGAAAGAAAAGAGTTATATTATTATTAATCACAAACAAACACTCAAAACAATGCAAATTTCAATTTTTGGGATAAATACGATGCCAAATGTCCAATCAATTTTTTTCGAAAATTGAAATTCACGTGCAAAACTAGCTCTTTTTGCCAAACATAAACCAAATAAAACTTCCTAATGAATGAAAAATTTCTTCGTTTGTTTAACTATGCAAGGAGATATGAAATATTTTCACTTCTTAAATTTTAGATGAAAGAGATCTAAGTTTGATATAGAGAACTACGAGGCAAAAAACAATTAAATGAAGTGCACTCAATGTGATGAGAACTGGAAGAAAACAAGTAGGGAATAACCCGTTCAATCAATAACTCAATGATGCAAAAGAGAAATCACTCAAATGTCTTAACAAAACAAGAAGGAAGAAAGAGAAATCCAATCTAGGTTGTGGTAAGCATAACGTATCAAATTGTTCAAATAGGAAAGATTTAAAAAGTAACTTAAGACCAACAAACCTTTGCAGACCTTTTCAATCAGTCAGATAATCATAAACTTTGCAAGATTCAAACCAAACCAAGAAAAAATAAGTCGAATCAATATCAAAATTTGCAAAATGTTTCAAGCTCAAACAAGACAATGAAAGAAGTGATAAGAACCAAATCCTCAACCCAAACAAAGTCACAAGAAAAAGTACAGACTCTGAGAAAAAGACCTCCAACAAAGGGCTGAGAAAAAGAAGGAAAAAAACCCTATATCTGCCCAAAATTAGAGAACAACGCTCCCTAAAACAAAGAGACAGAGTTCTATAGTGCTCCCTAAGAGACCAAAGGGGTTTTTTGATCAAATTACCAATTATCTGATAACCACTTTGGTGGAGCGCTAGTCCTGTAGATGCTTGAAAATGAGCATAAAAAAAAAAAAATCAATAGAGACTAGATTGGTAACTATGGCTACAACTTGATGAATCAGAGGGAAGAGGGAAGGCTTAGAAACAATCAATCAAACAATATCAAACAAGGAAAAGGTTCAGATGATCCAAGGAAAGACAAGTCAATGTGCTTCCCTAGTGGAGTCGCCAATTTTTGTTACAGAATAATTCCCCCATGGACAAGTGAATATTCCCTTTGATTAATGCTCCCTAATATCAAGGAAAAAATATGCAAATGGACACTAACATCTCTTTGAGATTTTCCTAACTAGTTAAAAAGAGATAAGGAGGAAAGGTGATTGTACCTATTTTCTATGTTTGTCCTTTCTTTTCCAATTTGAGCTTGATCTCCAAACTCGTTCTCACAACTTGATACCTGCAAAACCACGGACAACAAAGAGACAGAAGGAAAATCCTACTCTAGCATACTAGACTAAACAAATTTGTCTACAATAGACAAGAAGATGTAAAGACACACAAACTAGAAGTAAATAGACCAAGCATATATTAATGAGGATGTTAAAAAGTCACTTACAATCTGTAGATGGAGTTTCAACAACCTCTCTGAATCCTCTTCATTCATCCCTTGCACAATGCTCCCAAGATCATAAGTTTGATATCCAAATCTTCCTCTCTTTTCCATGTAAATCCCTCATTATATAGTATTTGGAGGCTTAACCACCATGGATAATATCACTCATTAGATCCACTAAAATGGGATCTCCAAGATTTTTAGGGAGAAAATATATCTCAAGGATTTTAGGGAGAAAATATCTCTCAAGGATTTTAGGGAGAAAATATCTCTCAAGATCCACCAAATTAGGATTTTGGTTTGAGAAAATATCTCAACCATCCATGAGATTCTCAACCTCTCCTTTAAGGAAACTAAATGTGAGGTGGATTCTCACACCAAAATAATTTTCCTTTTATGAATATTAATAAATAATTCATGTGCACATAGTATTTTGACCTTCATATAATATATTTCTCCTCCACATTGACTAGGGATTGTGACAAATGTTCTTTCATGGTGTCAGTTTATGTGACACTTTTATGACACTTGTGACACGTAGGGTGAGGTACTTAAGTGTGGCATTTTGATGTGTAATATGGAGATTCCCTCATGTTGTAGCATGAAAATATATGGTCTCGAAGCCTCCTTCCATTTGCAGTTGGAAAACAAAGGAAGTTGGTGCTTCCAATGAATTTAATTCTTAAAGACATATAAGAAAAAACATTTTGTGGTTTTCTCCCGCATTGGGTTTCCACATAAAAATACTAGTGTATTGTGTATGTGTATGATTTCTCATTGTTCATGGTTTATTTAATTTGTACTTGTTTAATGATAATGGTATATTGATCATAAATAAAAAAACACTTATATACTATGGCTAAAAAGGATTAAAAATCTATATTACTGATTCACACC
>JZKD02S1161292.1:538292-557452 GCA_000966675.3 Picea glauca | reverse complement strand
GAGATTCAGACCAAAAGAATTTTGCTTTAGCTCCTCCCTTGGTGACTTGACTCAAGGGCCAAGTGATATGAGAGAATCCCAACACAAACCTGCAGTAGAAATTGGTAAGACCTAAGACTGTTTTGAGCCAGTCGGAAAAGGTGGGTGGCCACCGATATCCACCTGGATCAGTAAGCTTCCATTGATTTGTTTTAATTGTGATGGCATTGGTCATTTTTATAAAAAATTGCCTCATAAGAAAAAGAAAATAAATGATGAAGATGATTGAAATAACAAACAAATATACAAAGGAAAAATAACCAAAAAGAAAGCCTTCTAGAAAAGTTTCTGCACCAAAGAAGACAACTACTCATCAGATGGAGATGAAGTCAATGAAAGTGAGGAATAAAGAGTTATATTTATGGTAGTAGAAGACTTTGATAAAGAAGGCACCGAAGAGGAATATGAAGAGGCATAAGTTGACTATAGAGAATAACTCTTGAGTGTTATAAAAGTTATAAATATAGAAAAGAAGAAAAACAAGTCATTACAGACGGAACTAAAAAGAAAAGAGAAAAAATAAATTCCAACTGTGAAGAACTAGAGAAGATAATCACTAAGTTAAAAATTCAATTTGAAGAAGATAGAAGAATCGAAGAATCACTCAAGGAACAACTGGAAGAAAAATGCATGACTATTGAAAACTTGGAAGCAAAGATTGTCACATTGAGAAAAGACCTTCAATAAAAAAACATGTAGAATAGTTCTAAGGTTTTGGATAACATTATCAATAGTTAGAGGCCATATCATGACAATTCCATCTAGGATATGATCAAACAAAAAGAGGCTCAAGATCCAAAACTATAGATCAAGAAAAAAAATCAAGAATCTATGAAGAGATAGTCAAAGGATATTCTGAGAAGGAAGAAAACAACAGGTTTCATCACATAGATGCTCCACCACCCAGAATATTCATATTCCATAAACTTCAACAGTTAGAATAGAAAATATTTCAAGAAGAATATGAGTTCAGAAGAGTAACAACCTTCATAAGATATTCAACTCCCAGATATCAAACTATCGTTTTTGGTTTATGTTATACATGTAATAATTTTATACATAACGTTGTAAATTGCATAGAAAATAACAGAAACATAAAAACCCTTGAAAGTCATTCACAAAATGGTTATCCAAGAAGGCCTAGTGAAACACATAAAAGAAGCTACAACAAGTTTGAATATTTGAGAACTGAAGTGGAATGATACAAGTGCAACATATTTGGAAACATGGCCAAAGATTGTAGAATGACAGTTTCTCCTATAGAATCAAAACAAAATAACAACAATTATAGATAGGAACCTCAATAGAGAATATGGATAAGAAAGCAGAATCAATATAACAATCAAGAATGCACACTCGCTCTACAAGATAAGAAAAATAAAATTGGTTTGTATGTTAATAGTTTCTACTCAAAACACATGATAGGTGATGAGGACGATTTTCTAAACTTGAAAAAGGAAAGAAATGGATCGGTCTCCTTTGGAAACGACGACTTAGCTAGAAGCATTCGAAAGAGAACAATGAGAATTAGAAACAATGATACCAAGGTAGAAACTTTTCTACTGGTGGAAGATATGAAACATAATCTTATAAGTGTAATTCAAATGTGTGACCAAGGTCACAAACTTATGTTCGATTCACAAAAGTGGGAGATAATAAAAGCAGGTTTAGGAAAATTTGTTGCAATAACTGTAATAACTTCAAGCAACATATATGTATTAAGTGCAATTGGAAATGAAAAGTGTTTTCTAGGAAAGGAAGATGAAGTTTGGCTATGGAACATAATAATGGGTCACATAAACTTTGATAACCTTGTCAAAGTCAGAAAAACAAAGCAGATAGATAAATGCCCCATATCATGAAGCCAACCAACACATTATGTAATCATTGTCAACAAGGAAAGAAAACAAACACATGGTTCAAATCAAAGGAATACTCCACAACAAGACCAATGTAAATTGTGCATACTGATATATTTGGACCAACTAGAACAAAGGGTTTAAAAGGTCAGCAATATTTTATGTTATTGGTTGATGATTATACAAGAATGACTGCAGTTTGTTTTCTCACAAATAAATAAAAAGCATTTGAAAACTTCAAGGTATACAATGAAATGGTTGAAAATGAATTGGATCAAAAAATCAAATGTTTGAGATCTGATAACAGAGGAGATTTTACTTCAAAGGAAT
Source organism: Picea glauca (assembly GCA_000966675.3). Classification (NCBI taxonomy): domain Eukaryota; kingdom Viridiplantae; phylum Streptophyta; class Pinopsida; order Pinales; family Pinaceae; genus Picea; species Picea glauca. The sequence continues at coordinate 555,224 of JZKD02S1161292.1, read as the reverse complement.
TGATGGATTTCTAAAACAATCATGGAGTAAAAATACAATTCTCTGTTACTAGGACACCTCAAAAGAATGGAGTTGTCGAAACGAAGAGAAAGATAGTACAGGAAATGGCTCGAACAATGTTAATGGATTCTATGTTGACATATATATTTTGGACACATGCAATGCATACAACTGTTCACATTCAAAACATATTAATGATAAAAAAAACAGTGATAAAACTCCCTACAAGCTATGGAAAGGAAGAAAAACTAATGTGAAGCACTTCAAAGTTTTTGGAAGCAAATGCTACATCAAAAGAAAAGATGGAAGAATGAGAAATTTTGATTTTCGTGTGGACAAATGCATACTTGTTGGGTACTCGAGTACAAGGAAATAATACAAATGTTTCAATATAAGGCTCAACAAGGTTGTGGAAATAATCGATGTGACAGTTGATGAGACAAGTGGACAAAAAATAAAGGAAGAAGAAAAGGAGTCAGTGGAACATGTTTAAAAAGAAGAAGAAAAGGATGAAGAAGTAGTAGAAGGGGGAGATGAAGAAGATCAAATATAAGTAGAAGAAAAGTAACAACAAGTACCTCCAAAGACACCTAGCAACCAAATACAAAAGAATCATCCCTTGAATCATATTATTGGGAACAAAGATTCCATATTTGAGACTAGAAGAAGAATTTGTTTTCTAGAATAACTTTGCCTAGAACTTCTATCCTCGATTGAACCAAAAAGTTTTGAAGAAGACACCAAGGATCAAATATGGATAAAGGCCATGGATGAATATTTGGATTAGATAGAGAAGAATGACACTTGGGAATTGGTTCCAAGACCAAGGTACAATAATGTGATCGACAAAAAGTGGGTCTTCAGAAATAAATTTAATGAAGATGGATAGGTTACCAACAACAAAGCTAGATTGATATGTAAAGTATATGCATAGGTTGAAGGTATCAACTTTGAAGAGTTTTTTTCTCTATTTTCTATAATGGAAGCAATCATATTGATCCTATATTATGAAAGCTCCAAGAACATTAAAGTGTATAATATGGACGTGAAATCATCCTTTCTGAATGGGGAATTAGAACAAGAAGTCTACATTGAGCAACCAAAAGGATTTTAGTTGTCATAGAATGAATATTATGTGTGCAGGTGGAAGAAGGCCTTATATGCTCTAAAACATTCCCCTAGAGCATGGTATTCCAGATTGGATAGATATCTACATCAATAAGGGTTCAGAAATGGAAATGCAAACAAAACCTCTACATCAAGGTAACTCACGACAATATTTTATTAATTGAAGTTTATGTTGATGATATTATTTTTGAAAGTGATGATGAAAGGTTGAGGCATAAATTTTCAAAGGATATGCATAATGAATTTGAAATGTCATTACTTGGAGAACTGTTCTTCTTTTTGGGTCGTCATATATGTCAAAGAAACCAAGGCATTTTTATTTCTCAATTCAAGTATATCAGAGAAATGTTGAAGAGGTTTAGAATGGAATATTGCAAACCAATCAGTAATCCTATGCAAACCAGTTGCAAGTTAAGTAAAGATGATGATTCAAATTCTACAGATTAGAGGAAGTACAGGTCAATTATTGGTAGCTTACTTTATGTGATGGAATCCATACCAGATGTACTGCAGGAATTTGGATAGGTGGCATGATTTCAAGCAACACCAAAGGAATCACATGTTCTAGTAGTAAAGAGGATATTCATATATCTCAAGGGTACATAAGAGTTTGGATTATAGTATCCAAAAGGAAATGATCTATCACTTATTTCCTACACATATGCATATTGACAAGTTGCATTGATCACCAAAGATGTACAAGTGGAGCAGTATTCTATTTGGGTGAGTGTTTGGTATCTTGGCTAAGAAAGAAACAATCATTAATATCATTATCTATAGCCAAAGGAGAGTATATTGCAACAAAAACATGTTTTACACAGGTTGTATGGATGAAATAAACTTTGATAGATATACAGGTTGAGTATGATGAGCCCATTCCAATATATTGTGATAATACAAGTGCCATCAGTATATCAAAGAATATAGTGATTCAATCTAAGACGAAGCACATTCTAGTAAAGTATCACTTTCTACGGGAACAAGTTGCAGAGAAGAAAATCAGAGTTGAATATCCGGGAACAAAAGAATAGGTTACAAATATCTTTACAAAACTGCTTCCAAGGGAAGATTTTGAGTATCTTTGACAAAGACTCTATGTAATTTCTACTCCAAAATGAATTCTTTTGAATGATTATCTTATATGTCTTAGATTTACATGAGGAAGCACCATAAACAGGACAGTTCATATTGGGGGAGCAATTTTCAGGAAGAGTTCAGACAGGGGGAGCAACCCCGATAAGAATTTACCTTTTCCATTGATGTCAAAGGGGGAGAAAATCATTATATGCATGGATAGAGAATTAGATGCTTGGAGAGAGAGCACATAGGCATGTTTCCATGGGGAGTGTTGGTCACAAGGGAATCATGAGCGATATTACTTCAATATTGCATCAAAGTGTTTCCATCAATGCCAAAGCGGGGGATTCTTGATTAATTGGGTTGGTTAACATTGATTTCAACCCTTGAAGAAAGTATGGTAGAAAATTTTGATATCCCCAAATAGTATGGCTAAAGGACATAATTTTATTTGATGTATAATGGTATGAAGGTTAGTATATTTGCAAGTAAGACTATTCTAGATGGATAGTACATGTCATTCCATTTTCAGTGATATGTGGAACGTCACATAACTCCTCACAGTTAGAGATTTATGGCCTTGCGAAGTTGGAGAAACCTAATGAGTTATCTAGAAGGTCAAAAAAGTCAAATTACTTTAGAAGCCCCTAGAAGAAGTTGACTAGTCAAGTGAGTAAAACTAGGAGTTAATCATGGGTTAAGTTGTTGCAATAAGAAAATATTTAAAAATAAATTAGTTGCAACTAGAAGTGGAGAACTTAAAATTAAAAAAAAAGGGGGTTAGAAGTGAGTTATCCCTAAAAGAAGGAATCTGGGTTAAGTTGGTTAGAAGGTAACGCCTTGAGGAAGCTACATTGAAGAATAAATAAGAGAAAAAGGCTCTCCTATTATCACCTATTGAGCACACTGAATATATATTAGTGTAAGGTTTATTGTAGGTACTCATTGATACATTTGAAGTTGCGCAAGTCTGAGGTAGCATAAAAGTTTGACAGTGAAAGTTTTAGAGTTGCAAAAAATATTGAAAAAAACCTAGTTTTTGAGGTGTATGCAAGCTACAGAGAAACCAATCATGTACATACACAAGCTGAAGGAGAAAAAATCATGTTGGGCCCGAGATGTGATCACTTTTATGATGGTTATTATACACTTTTTCCACATGTACATATGTATTTTTCATATTTTAAAGGAGCTTTTTGAAGAATTTCATGATAAAATTGTATGATCAACACTAGGTACATGTAATTCATGTTTAATGATTATATTAAGTATAATTCGTCATGTTTTATGATTAACAGGATCTAATTCACATTTTTGCGGTGTTACAGGGGAAAAACACACCATATTTCTGCTTCTGGCACTTGATCCGACACTCTATCCAACACTGTGTATTGCACAAAAACGGAGGGCGACTTGGCGGTTATGGTATTGGCGGCCAGTGATGGGAGAATTGGGAACATGGGTTTTTCTCATGCTTTCCCCCTCCAGCAACTGATCTCCCAACAACTCAGTTTTAGTTGTTCAAGATGGCAATTATTGGTTGACTATGTTTTATCAGTTAGGGCATCATTTATTGTAATTTGCTGAATTTAGAAGTGGTTCGACCCTCCTGTGGTCGACCACTTGGCCTGTAAACATTATAAATACCACTGAGGTGGTCAGACATAAGTTAAGTGGCATAAGCATTAGAATTTTCAGTGTGATAGACAAAAAAATGATTTTACTCTGTTTTGAGTTTTCACAATGCCAGATTATGCCAGAACTACGTTTTTGAGTTTTTATGGTGAATTCGACCTGTTGAGTTCGTGGTGTGATTTTAGAGAGTGACCACGACTTGCTGGGGGGCCTACCAATAGTTTGGTATCTGTCTTCATGTTTGTTTATGGATTTCATAATTTAATTGTTCTCTTTATTTTATGTACATGCATTTTTATTTTGTTAATTAGTTTGTTGTAGTTTAATTGTTTTGATTCTCTTTTGCAGGTTAGAATGATGAGAAGTGTTAACATGTATTGATATTGTAGACTAGGAATAGACTTGTAATCCCCTAGACTAACCCCATGCGCAATTAGATGTTATATTTTGCTTTGATTTATGATTTTATAGTCAAGTTTAAAACAAAGTTTTAATTAGAATAGAACAAAGTTTTTGTTTGGGTCTTCTTCAACAGGGATTTGATGGATGGATAGAGTTAATTCCAGTTTTTAATTACAACTTGCTTATCTCATTTTTATATAGATCTTTCTTAATTAGTTGTTGGTTAATGCATATTGTTAGTTTACTTTTCAATATCATAGTTTATTTTCTGTTTTCAAGCACTTTCTTGTTGTAGTTTGAACTTTGAATTGCTAGAATAGATATAACATAGTTTCATTTATGTAATTTCCTTTCCTATAATTAAATTGCAATGATATTTCTTAGTTAATCGTTGAATCTAGTTTTTCTTATGTGGTATAGAAGTATAATGATGATCTTGTTATGTTGTTGATGGTTAATACATGAATATAAAGGGTATCTAACATTGTTTTGTCATGGATAAATTCTCATTGGATTGTTTAATCCATACCTTTCACTTTGCCATTGAGATTAGTGTTGAGTTTATACCGCTTGAATTGTCCTTTGTTGTCAAGTGCCATCAAGATATCATCCGACATCAGAGACATTCACACAACCACCAGCATTATATTTGATTTTTTCACAGATTAAAGATAGTTTTCTTTCTTTCATAGGTTAAAAGGATAGTTTTCTTGCTTTCATAGATTAGAAGAGATAGTTTCTTGCTTTCCTAGTTTAAAATATAGTTTAATTGTTGTTGTAGGATAGATAGTCTTTTGCTTTCATAGATTAGAGAGTACTTGTTTATCATAGATTAAAATTTAGTTGTTAATTCTTCTTGCTTTCAATTAAATATATTTCCTTTCATGAATTAGAAATAGTTTTGAATTAAGCATTTAGTCCACTTGCCTCTTAGGCTAGATAGTTGTTCAATGAGAAGTTTTAATTTGATTGCTTGCAGTAGTTAGTTGTCTTTTCTTACTTGTATATTTGCTTTAGTAGGTTAGTTAGTTGTCTTTGCTTACTTGTCTATTGCTTTAGTAGGTTAGATAGTTGTCTTTTCTTACTTTTTTACTTGATTTAGTAGGTTAGTTAGGTGTCTTTGCTTGCTTGTTTATTTACTTGCTTTCACAGGGTAGTTTCTCATTGAATGTAGGTTGTTAAGTTAAAATAGTTTTCTTTTGTAATTTTCTTATTGATATGCTTAGATAGTTTCTTTTTCTTATTGTTATGAACTAGTTTTCTTTACATAGGGTTTTTACTTGTTTTCTTAAAGAAATATCCATCGATCCTTGGCCCAAAAGTACTTAGGTTACCTAGTTTCAATTTTTTTAGTAGGGTTTATTCATTAGATAGTTTTTTTTGAGTAGATTAGCCTTAGATAACTACCTTCCTTAGTTATACTATACTCCTACTAAACCTTCTACCTTTGCCATATATTTTTCTACAACTCTAAGTTTACTTACCTCGGGTTGACAATTTAATTGAGGGTTTTTAGTGTCTTTTTAGTTCATATATAACACCCATCATTTTTGGCGCCGTTGTCGGGGAGTTGTCTTGAGGTAAGAAATAGTTAGGAAATAGATCATCCTTAGACCTTAGATTAGCTTGGTGGCAGGGGATATTTAAGACGAGAAGTAATAACCTATGCATCTGCTATAGCAGGTTCCCCCAAACCCAATAATAGTTTTTATTTTTTTCTTTTTGTTCATGAATAGACCTAGAAACCAAATGGTAGCTTTTTCTTTTGTTTTTTCTTTCTTTCATGAATAGGCCTAGAGACCCACAAGGTAGATACATTAAATCAAAATAATACCTTTCAAGAAAGGTCCCTTCCAATCTTTCTAGGGGAAGGGGCGTTCCACTTATAAAATCCGTATACCTTTGAAGGGACTAACACAAGAGCACTATAGAACAATAAATTGAAGAATCAATCATATTAGGACAAGAGGCAAGACCACTCGAGTCTTCCACAGAACCAAACAATACAACCTTTTATTTTACACCACCACCAGGGGACCCTAATTTTAAGGACATCATAGGCCCTGAACAGGTGAATATTTTGTTTGTTAGTTCAACCAATGTAATTATCTCTCAAATTGACACAGAAAATTTATCACCAATAGTCTCAACCATCTCGAGTAGAGTCCCAGACATCCAACAAGCTCCCCGAGACCAACACTATTACTGACACAACCAATGCCAAATCCTAATAATAAGCCCCTCAACCTCTTCATAATGTTGAGATGTAAGCCTTCCCAACATATGTTATTACTCCTATTCCATTACATGAAATTCAACTAAGATCAGGAAGAGTTCTGGAGAGGTAGAGACCTTTAGTAGTCATCTAGGAAGAAGAAGAAGAAGAAACCACCAAACAACCCATGGATGACACTAGGTGGGAAGATGTTATTATCCCGAAGAATCAAGAACCCAAGCTTCCCCAAAATGAACCTTCACAAATTATGAAGGTCCCTCCTTATCCAGACTGATTAGTAATCGAAAAATATACCACCCGACCAAAATTTAAGATTTTGAATGAATTGAAAAATATTTGTGTCAAGATTCCTCTGCTTCAAGCCATTAAAGACATTCCAATATACAGTAAGGTAGTCAAAGAATTGTGTATCAAGAAGCTAGGTAGGAAGAAAAAGGACCCTCCTATAGTAAATTTGGTAGGAGGACTCTCTGATTACATATTAGAGCAGGCAAAGCTAGAAAAATATGGGAATGCAAGAAATATCGTAGTGACTATAACTCTTAATGAGGTCTCCACTGGAAACACTCTCATATACCTGGGGGTATCCATTAATGTTATGACCGCTACTACCTTGGAACAGTTACAGTTACAACCTCTTCTTCAACCTACCCCAACCATTTTGGAATTAGCAGATAAGACTAGGGTTATACCTGAAGGAATTTTAGATGATATCATGGTTACTTTATCCTCATGGGAGTACCCCATATATTTTCTCGTTATTCATTCAAAGGATCCTACCAAAGTCCATCCCATTATGTTGGGAAGACCTTGGTTAGCCACAACCAATGCATTTACTAGCTGTAGAGAAGGAGAAATGACCATCTCAAATGGTCTCTCTATCAAGAAGCTCACCATTTACCCTCCAAATCAACCTATTATGGAGAACCTATGGTGTCTTGAATGTCCATACGAGAATGAGGACTGGGAAGAACCCACATTGCCAAGTGACCATGCATGGGAACTTTAGGATCACATAACAGAAAATGTGCGAAACCAATTTATTTCTACTATCACATGTGTGAATTTTCCACAATATTTTCCCCAATTTGAATACATTTTTGGGGAAGAATTTCAAGAACAATTAGACCCATCCATTTTTTCTTCGACATATTTTATTTACAAGATAGATGAGTCTCCCATGTCTTACACTATGCTCTATGAGATTAGTCTTGGAAATTTTTTTCATATAAATTCCAGGCTAGATGCAAACCAACAGAAACAATTAGTAGATATCCTTAAACAACAATCAAGAGCATTGGCCTGAGAATACACTGACATGAAGGGTATACACCCCAACACATACATCCATCACATATATACCTAGGGGGAAGTAACACCTGTTAGGAAACCCCAGAGAAGGATGAACCCAACACTTAAAGATATAGTCAAGGAGGAGATCCAAAAGTTGTTAAATGTCGGATTTATCTATCCCATCTCCAACAGCAAGTGGCTATCCCCACTTGTAGTGGTTCCAAAAAAATGACAGGGAAATGGATAATTTGTGTTGATTTCCGGGAACTCAGCAAATCCACTCTGAAAGACTATTTTCCTCTTCCTTTCATTGACCAAGTTCTATATACCTTGTTTGGAAAGAAGTATTTCCCCTTTCTAGATGGGTACAACGGGTACAATTAGATTCTTATAGCACTCGAGGAACAGGACAAGACTACCTTTATTTTTTCTTGGGGCAACTATGCCTATAGGGTCTTACCATTCGTATTGTGTAATTCTCCTGCCACTTTTTAACGAGTAGTATTAGGTATATTTTCTGATCTTATTCATGATTGTGTGGAAGTCTACATGGATGAATTCACAGTATATGGCAACAGTTACCAGGAAGCCTTAGACAACTTAGAAAAGGTCCTCATCAGATGTCAGGAAATGAACCTATCCCTAAGTCATGAAAAATGAAAAATGTTGTTAACTGAGGGAGTGGTTCTAGGACAACATGTTTCATCTGAAGGAATAAAAATTGATCTTGCAAAGATTGAGGTCATTGTCAGACTTCCACCCCCCAAGATTCAGAAAGAGGTGAGAATCTTTCTTGGACATGCCATATATTACCAACGGTTTATTGAAATTTTTACAAAGATTGTTGCACCTATGTTTGGATTATTGATAAAAGATGTTGATTTTGTTTGGACTGAGAAGTGTCAAACTGCCTTTGAAACCCTGAAATCTATGATGTTTGTGGCACTTGTTCTTAGAGGGCCCAATTGGAATCTTCCATTTCATATATCCACTGATGCCTTTGACATCGCAATAGGAGGGGTATTAGGGCAGAAAGAGGACCAATAGTCCTATGCCATTTATTTTGTGAGCAAGAACTTGTCCCCTCCTGAGTTGAACTACACAGTCACCGAGAAAGAACTCTTGGCAGTTGTTCATGCTATTAACAAGTTTTGTCATTACATTACAGGTTATGAAGTATTTGTACATACCGATCATTCCACCATTAGGTTCCTCATGAATAAACCTATAACTAATTTCCAAGTGACCAGGTGGATTTTATTATTTCAAGAATTTAACATTACTGTGCTTGACTGACTTGGAAAGGATAAAGTAGTAGCTGACTTTCTCTCCCGAATAAAAAATGAGGATGATGATATCCCTGTAGATGATAGTTTCCTAGATGAGCACCTCTTTGTCCTTTCTGTTAATACCCCATGGTCTGTGGATATGACAAACTATTTGGCCACTAGGAAATTACCGTCTCATTTGTCACCTCATGAAAATAGAAGAATTATTACATAGAGTGCTAATTACTCTTGGGTTGGTCATGATATTTTTCGCACAGGTCCTAATTTGATTATTCGTAGATGTGCCTGAGAGGACGAGGTACTTGATATACTATGAAGCTGTCATGATGGAACATGTGGTGGCATCTTTTTTGACAAACGTATAACATATAAGGTGCTACATTCAAGTTACTATTGGCCTATCATTTTCAAATATGCTACCAAATATGTGAGAAGTTGTGATAGTTTCCAAAGGATAGGAAGACCTATGTCAGATGACAAAATGCCTTTGCGTGCCCAAGTTATGATAGAACCCTTCGAAAAATAGGCCCTCGACTTTGTAGGACCAATTTCACCCATGTCCCATAGGAAGAACTATATTTTGGTTTGTACGAACTATGTCACCAAATGGGTAGAGGAAAAAGCCCTATTCAGGGCTACAAAGAAGTCTATTGTCAAATTTATCTATGAAGAAATATTTACCCTCTTTGATGTCCCTCATGAAATTGTTACCTACCAAGGCACTCAATTCACTTCTAAGCTGATGAAAGAGCTAACAGAGAAATATGGCATTAAACATTGTAAATATTCTCCATACCATCTGCAAGACAATGGTCAGGTAGAATCCACAAACAAAGTTATGGAATCCATATTGACCAAGACTTTTCAGTTACATCACTAGGATTGGGTTGATAGGCTCCCAGAGGCTTTGTGGGCATACTAGACTACCTGGAGAAATACCACTAGGCATACCCCTTATGAGCTAGTGTACGAGAAACAAGTAATTTTACCTATATAATTCCATGTAAGGACCTTACATATTGCCTCATAATTAGGATTGAACCTGGATGAGGCTCAGAAGAAATGATCCCTACAATTGAATGAGTTGAATGAAATCAGGCAAGATGCCATCCAACAGACAATATTAGTCCAAAACCAGAGGAGCAAGTGGCATGACAAGTTTATCAAGAAGAAACACTTCCAACCTGGTGATTGGGCCCTCTTCTTTGATTCCTGATTCAAAACCTTCAAAGGAAAAATTACCACCAGTTGGTTGGGCCCTTATGAGGTAGACACTGTATATGACAATGGAGTTGTAAAAAATAAAACAATTGACAATGGACAAGTCTCCTTTGTGGTAAATGGACACAAACTTAAGTTTTATCATAAGCCCATTTCCAGAGAGGATTTTCTATAGGTCATGTCAACTGAAAAGGCATTGGCCCTAATAGATGGGGAAGTTCCCCCTTGTTCTTGACAATTTTTCTGAATTTCCTACTATATATATGTAAATAGTTTTTGAATTTTGTTAATAAGGCAATTCTAGATATTTTTGTAAGTATTTATTTCACCAGGAGTACATAGTTTCAAGAATTTTTCTTTAAAACGTTGTTATACTTGAATTTTGTGTCCACTAAGGAATCAAATGGATATTGACTTACTGTAATTAACCATATTTTTGCAAAAAATTCTCATTTTTAGGCATTCTAATGTAGTTTCTCTTGAAACTCTTCACCTCTGTATAAGGAAGTGATACCATAACTATCAAGCCTAGAGGTATCTCGTACAATTTTTTCAAGAAACCTGAGTAAGTGAGTCAGGTGTCTTTATCAAAGAGTAACAAGGAATTCTAATTAGTGGTTAGTCATGGAAACATCACAATAACTACAACGGAAGAAAGTAAGTTGAGACTAGTGATACCTTTCTGTTCTTTCTCAATGGTACCATCCACTACACACTAAATAGCTTGATTATATCATATCTTTAGATAGGCCACGTCTGCTTAAGTACCCCTTACATCGGGACAATCATTAAGTAATATAACAAAAATTCATTCTCTAACATAAATACCATCCCAATTGAAAAAAAGAGAAAAACATTGTTTTCAGAGTTGTTCCCCATCTTCTTGCATAAAGAAATATTATACTAAAATATTAAAGGATGGAGGGCCAGTATATGAAGGTTTAAGAGGCTAACCCATCAAGATACTAAACAAGTCTGTTGGCAGCGGGTAATGGCCTGTGGTATGACTAGGTAAACCCACTAGAGTACTGAACAAGCTTGCTGGCAGCGAGGCATTCTACCTAGCAAGGATGGTAATCTGACAAAAATAAATAAAGAATTTAAACTTGTCTTGATGTAAAAAATTACTTGCAGACAAAGCTCACATGAAGTATGTTGCAGGAGCATCACTCCACGTCAGCAGCGTGCCAGCCAACCAACACATCGAACATGCATTTAATGGAGAAAGGGAGAGGTGCGACCCTCTCAACTTTGAAATTTGAAATTTCAATAAATGTTATAAGGCCTTTAATGCCAGATCATGCCTTTGTACAGGTAGTGGTTGAGGTTTCCTTTAATGGTTACCTGCAGCTAAGTCCAGATCAGTCATGACTGGACATCCATTTATGTAATGTATTCATAGGAGTAGGGGTCGCTCTGTGATAGCGATAGCTCAGAGACGGTGGTTGAGGATAAGTTCATGGAAGCCCTCATTTTGTAAGAGGGAGGAAGAAGAAATTAGAGTAGAGAGTTAGGAGGAGAGACCAGAGAAGAGAGGTCTCGAAAGGGAGCTGAGACTTGTTACAATCCAGCCTTTGTAAACATTTGGAAATTAATACAAAGAGCATTTTTTCTTGCCCATATATTGTCTGTGTATGTTTATGCATTTGAATGTCACCTGTATGCTATAGATATAGGTTATAGATAGATTTTACTGTCTGTCTGTGAGTTTGTCATTTTCTGTCTAGGTTCTTTAGGCCATGCAAGGAGTGCTCAACAGAACACTAGAAGTTTTGTAGCTAGCGCAAGGAGTGTGCATATGAGCTCTGTGGAGTCAGAAAGAATGCGCAAGGAGTGCACACCAAAAAGATTCATAGACTCAAGGTTGCTGAACACCTTGGAGGACGAGGAACTATGCAAAGGAAGGCACATAAAATAAATAGAACTACTGAAGGTTTTGTAAAGCTCTACCAAGAGGGCATTGAGCGAGTTCATAGAGTGCATCAGAGAACTCTATTTTGAGTTCTGAGGAAAGAGAAGTGTCGAAGAGAAGACACTCACTGAGTTGTTGAACAATTTGTGAAGAAAGGATCTACAAGGTGTGCATCGAGCCGAAGAATGCCAGGAGGGCGTGAAGCATTTCTTTACAATAAATACTTTGGGTCTAGGTTACTTGAAGTCTCAGTAGCACAAGGAGTGTGTGGGAGCAGAATTGTTCTAAGTCCATAAGCTCAAAAGAGAAAGCACAAGTAGAATGTGCATAGAGGAAACCTTTGTGGGTTTTCTAAGTTGACAAAGCTCAGGAGGGACAACATTTCTATAACGCAGACGAGACCCAAAGGAACCGGGCTCACAAGAGGAAGAGTCAAAGGTCAAAACCTTCGAGACTTAGGAAATCTTCTAAGTCAAAAAAGCCAAGGAAACTTAGGAAGGATAGTGCCTTAGCGCACCGAGTAGAAACAAAGCGAGAAGAAGGTCGAGAAACCCTTTGAGGTTTCATAGTCGATAAATCTCAGGAGTTCGGCATTTCGGAGTTCAGGGTTTGGAACAACAAAGGATTTTGGGGTCGCTGCATCGCGAACTCCCAATTCACGAAATCCTGAAGTCTCGCACTCAAATTTCTCTATTTTGGATTTTAGGGATTGGAGCGACAAAAGATTTTTGGGGTCGCTACATCGTGAACTTCCGGTTTGTGAAATCACACCAGCCGTCAGATCTAGAGCATAGTGGCCTGAGAGCCACTGGATCAAGGATACATGCACAGGGTTGAGTCCCTAGGAGGTGCACAGGAGAATAGATCTGGGCCGTCAGATCTAACGCAGAGGAATGATAGTCATTAGATCTAGGAGAATGTGCACGAGGTTTAATCCTTGTATATGAGAAGGTGAGGACTTACAAAATCCAAAAAGCATCGTGACTGTCCACAAGGAGGACACGTGGAAAGCGGTCAAGGTTTTGGGAAAATTCCTGAAAGGATGTGGGTCGTCGATCCAGTTGGATCGTAGCCTTTGGTCTAAGAGGGACATGGACCATTGATCTCTCAGTAGAGATATTTCATCATTTTGGAATTTTTGCTACCAGGAATGCGAAGGGTAAGAGTTTTGGACTCTTGACCCGTGAAATCCCTAAAATACACAAGCTGTCAGATCAGGAGAGGCTATGAGCCGTTGATCCCAGTTTGGAGTGGAAGACAGGTGTTTTGGGGATCGGTACTTTGGTATTTCAGATACTGGGATCTTGAAGGGGTAGGGAGTTGTTTTAGTTTGGATTGCGAAGTCCCGAAACACGAAAACCTGAAAACTGATGGAGGACTAGTGTGGTCATAGAACAGGGTCACACATTTTATCATTTTGGGATTCGGCTTTTTGGACATCTCGAGGAAACGAAACTGGGTACTTTCGCGTTGGAAACCTCGAAGTCTAGAAAGATACGTATTGTTGGAGTGGGACTACGGTCATACATTTCAGTAGTTCAGGGTTCGAATTTCCAGAAGTTTCGAGGACAAGGAGTCGGGGCACTTGGTGTTAGAAACCCCAAAGTCATGAAACACGACGTGCCATGGAGAAGGAACTTCAAAGGAGTTCGGTATTTGGAAAGTTCAAGATTCGACATTTCAGCCATCTCAATGACTAGAAGATGGGGCACTTGGTATTGAAGGTCATGAAGTCATGAAATGTGACATTTCTTGGGAGTGGGGCTGTGGTCGCACATTGAGCCATTTCGGGATTCGACACTTCAGCAATCCCGAGAACAAGGAGTTGGAAAGATTGGCGTTGGAAATCTCGAAGTCACGAAATGCGACGTGCCTTTGGAATAGGGTTGTGGTCATGGGGAAGGTGGTCACTTGAACTGAGGTTTGGCCAGGGGCTAACTGTCAGTGAAGCCATTTCATAATTTTGGCATTTCAGGTTTTGGGGATTGAAGGATCAAGAGACTCGCGATTTCAGGATTCCCGAAGTCACGAAACCCGAAATCCCTTTTCAGAAAAGGTCACGGTCATATTTGGTGGGCATGTACAGGTGAAGACTCATGCCTGGTGAATTTCTTGTGCTGGTGGAGTTTTCATGAGGGACTTGTGGATTTGTTCAAAAGGGCTCCAACAGGAGCCCGAAGAGCCATTTTGGCCCAGAATTTGGACGATCCAGAGACCGGGAGGTCGCAGAACCCTGCTGAGGTAGGGGGTCTACATCAAGTGGTATCAAAGCCGAGTTTTGTTTGTAGATAGCAGACAAAGGGTTTAAAAGGATAAATTCTGGTAACATCAAGTGGAATCAGAAGAAGAGATTCATTCGTATACGATAGGTGAAGGAGGAGACAGAGTAATGATGTTCTATGAAGATTGTTGCAAGGTGTGCAACAAATGATAGATAACCAGGCGAGTTGTAGGAGGACATGGAGATTCTCTCAGACGTAGAGTGATCCATACGCTTCCCAGGAGGGTAGTTGAAAGATGGAAATGGCTACTGAAAGCCGTGAGCATGATGGAAGAGGAGACCACCAGTAGATGAGTAAAGTAGAGATTGACAAAGAACTCACTGAGATAAGTGTGAGAATGGAACAACTGACATTGAAGATGCAGCAGCAGGCAAAAGTACATTGGAGGTACGAATGGCCTCTGAATAGGAAAGCCAAATGGCCTGTTCAAAAGTTGTTGGCCAGGAAACAACAACAAGAATTGAGGAAGTGGCTGAGGTATGCTAAAAGCCTCAGTGACACAGATCTGTTTTACATCTGTGAGCTAGAAGTTGGAGAAACCCTCAGTGATGAGGAAGAGAGTTCAGTTTCAGGTCTCATAAATTGCTAGGAGGGCAAGGATGAATTTTCCAATTGATAGGTGGGTAATGAAATGAGATCATTGGAGGATCTCATAGATTGTTAGGAGGAAAACAATGGAAATTCATATTGCCAGGAGGGAAATGGTATGAGATTAGCTGAAGATATCATAGACTGCCAGGTGGGCAGGACATAAATCCCATATTGCCAAGTGGGCAAGGGAGAGCAGATGAGACTGTCTAAAAGTCTCATGAACTCAGGGATGAGTTCGGGTCAGCAAGGAGTGTTGATGAAGATGGGATTGATTGATCTCATAAAATTCCAGGTGGGCAGAAGTGAACTTTCGAGTTTCTAGGTGGGCAAGAGGAAAGAGATGAGACTATATGAAATTATCATGAACTCAGAGGAGAGTTTAGATCAACAAGGAGTGGTGACATGAGAGAATCATAAGAGAATTTTGATCTTTGGAGGGATAGAGGTGTTCCTACCAAGCAGCCCAGTTGAGGCCAGAGCATGTGTTGCGGACGCAGCAACAACAAGAGGACAACCAGGAAAAACTGTCATGGAGGAAGAAGTGGAGCAGACATTGATGTTTTCCCAAGGAGAAAAGGATGAGCGTTCAACATAATGGATCAAAATTTTCATCCAGGAAGCTGAAATAGAGATGACTGCAGTACTGAAGCCTGAAGCAGAAGAAGAAGAAAACAACATGGATTTTGTTGATCTGTGTGAAGAATTGGAAGCCCTGGAGAGAAAGGTGATGGTGAAAATATTGCACATCCAACAAGATAAGTTGGAAGAAGGAAGTGGAGCATACCAGCCTGGGGAGAAGCTGGAAGAAGCTGAAAGTATGCTAGCAGAAGAAATGGTAGCAGAAGAACTACCACAGGAAGAAGCTGAGTAGAAGTTCAATGAGGATACTGTAGAAATGGAGTTTGCAGTAGAGTGGCCACTAAGTGCCACAAAGGGAAATAAAGACAGCATGGGATATCAAGAAAATCTTCCCATTGAGGAGATAGAAGTGCAGCAGAGAAGACTGCATATAAAGAGCCAGCCACTGGAGCAGCTGGACGAGGTAATTGAAGGAACCAAAAGGTTGATGTTGAGTTCAGTAGCAGAGACTGCTAGCAATGGGAAGCTGAACAACAAGGAACCTACAACAGCAGTAGGGAAGAAGGAGCAGTAGCAACAACAACAACAACAACAACATAGATGGAGAGGAGCAGATGGAAAGCTCCAAGGAAAAGTTTGGGATCTAGGTGGATTTCAGCACTAGAGAAGAGGATCTCATGATCAAGAGATCATGATTTTTCCAGCTGAGGAGTATGATGCAGGAGCATCACTCCACTTCAGCAGTGTGCCATCCATCCAACACATCCAACACACATTTAATGGAGAAAGAGAGAGGTGCAACCCTCTCAATTTTGAAATTCAAAATTTCAATAAATGTTGTAAGGATTTTAATGCAAGATCATGCTTTTGTATAGGTAGTGGTTGAGGTTTCCTTTAATGGTTACCTACAACTAAGTCCAGATCATTCAGGACTGGACATCCATTTATGTAATGTAGTCGTACGAGTAGGGGTCGCTCTGTGATAGAGATAGCTCAGAGACGGTGGTTGAGGATAAGCTCATGGAATCCCTCATTTTGTAAGAGGGAGGAAGAAGAAATTAGAGTAGAGAGTTAGGAGAAGAGACCAGAGCAGAGAGGTCTCGAAAGAGAGCTGAGACTTGTTACAGTCCATGTTAAGAACCAAACATCAATATAGCATAGAAAAGCCTCAAGAAAAGTACTCAACGTCTTGAAAAAGAGATAATTTCAGATAATAAGCCTCTTCGAGGGGGCAACCTCCTTTTACCCCACTTAAATGTTCAAGTACAAGATGATTCAAAATGAAAA
>JZKD02S1161292.1:475234-485345 GCA_000966675.3 Picea glauca | reverse complement strand
ATCCTCAAGTTATACAACTTCTTTCTCAGGAATAGTTTATTTACCAGAGACTTAGACTGATACAACTTCCCCAACTTTTCCCATAAATCTTTGGCTGTAGCTTCCTCTGACACATACTCATGCAAAGAATATAACACATACCCAACACCATCTTCTAACCGTCTCGTCAGACCAATATGTGAAACTTTAGTTTTACACTTGGCATACTGTAAATCTTCAACTATTGGGGGATACTGACTGGTTTCCTATACTTTTGATTGTGAGGTGTCACAATACGTAGGTGTGGGGGAGGGGTTCATGAGCTGACAAATGATCATTGCCTAGAGAAGTGGATCGTTGCAAGAATTTTTGTATTATTTCTATGATACATGTTATTACATTGATAGTCATATTATTTTTGAAATGCTTAACTCCTGTGTGCTATAAATTACTAAACACATACTTAACATGCAACTCTTTATTGGTTACCTAATAGACCACTCTTTATTGGTTTATCGTTTCACTACAAGATGCATATTGTAGGTTTGACAACACCTTTTTATGCTTTCTATAACCTGTTCATTGTAGGTTTTTGACATTATATGTCATATGCAAGAAGATTGAGTGAGCATGGAGCATTCTGCCTCTTCTCATTAACTACTGTGATTGTCAAAAACACTTCAAATTTGCAAGCTATCCATTATAAGAGGTGAAAATTCACTTAACACAGAGGTATTGGATGAAGTATCATATGAGGTGCCGTATGAGATGTTGTTTGAGGTGTCGAACAAAGTGCCATGTGAATTGCACACCATTAACTTTCCTAGATTCCATGTAACTGGAAATAAATTACATTCAATTGAATTAGTTGTAGGCATTGATTAAAGATGCTTCATATGTTTATGATCAAATGTCCAAGTCACAAGACTTGGACATTGATCTTACCCTGCATCATTACATTGCTCCAAAACTGAGCCTTTGAATTCGAAAATTCCCACACATGGAAGCTCGTGTGCACATGTGGCTAACCTACTCCACTATAGATACATTAAAAATCGGGTTGGGCACTCTATTATCTCATTTTACTTTACCATTTGCTCTCCCTGTGTTAAGAAATTGCACCCAACCTCTGCCATTTTGTCCCCTGTTCAAAACGCATTTCGGCCTGTGCTCAATTTGTGACACTGTTTGTCTTGATTACACCCTTGTTTGGTTAGTTTCACCTCTGTTACAATGCCCGAGAGATATGAACCTTCCTCCTGTGTAGACTTGTTTTCCATTCCCGAATTTTCACAGTGAAGAGAAGTGTGTTTGCATGTAGGCTGGGGGCCATTTTTGTCTAGCTTGCAGGGCCACAATGATGGCCTCTCCATGCAATTTGCATTCAGTTTCGATGGTAAGAAAACACATGTAGGGTCTCTTACCTTTGAAGTTTCAGAAGAGTCCATTGCTACTACCACAAAGCTCCCAAGGATGGGAGATAGATGGTTCAAAAATCACCAATTGTCGTGCTCAAGTTATAATAGGGTGTTTAAGCCCTAATTTGAGAGCATTTAAGGAGAAAAAGGGTATGCTAAGGACTGGATAATAGCGGAATTGATCAATCCCCTCATCGTCATCACAAGGTTAATTACATGTGAAGGTACATACTGTACTTTAAAAGCTTGTCATTTTAGATTGCTAGCTCATTTTTTATTCAAGAAACCCTTGAACTTTCCCTTCTATTTTCTCAAAAGCTTGGAGAAGATGTCCTCTCAAGTGAGGAAGAATGTGACTAACCCCCACAATAGTATCTTCCACCATGTCTTGATCAAACTCCTCATTCTTTCCAAACTAGAGAAACAATGGAAAAATTGGGATTCCTTTATCTACCAATTTGCAAACCCTCACTTGACAATTAAGACCTACAAAAATTCACTTAGCCTAAAAGCTATCTCTCCATCCAAGCCTCGCTCTCCAAGAACTCCAAACCCCCTTTCACAAACCCTCTCTTTGCCAGAACAATACCAAAATCTTGTTGATATCCTTACTTCTTCATCGAGTAAAAAGACCAAGAGAAAATACCAAAATAAGCCTATTGTTAACCCCCCAATGCCTTCACTCTCTCTTGATCCTACACCTAAAAAGATCCAAGAAGTAATGTAGCAAGACTTTCCCATCATTCCCACAAACAAGAGGGGATCCAATCGATTTGTTAAAGGAACCTTTTGGAAGAGTACCCAAAGCACAAGAGCCAAGCCTTATGAAAAACCTCCACCTGCTTTGGATCCTATCCAAGTGTCCTGTGACCTTGAGAGCCCTCATAAGAAGCCTAGGGAAGTTTCTGCAGATGGATTAGAGCCAATAAGGAAAAAAAATCAAAACCTACCTCACCTTACCGATCTCCCATCACTCCTACTTCACCCATGCCTACCCTAGATCATAAAACTGATAGATTTTCCATATCCCTCAAAGGATCTAAGACTTCCTCAGAGATCACCAATTCTGCCCCAACCATAGAGGAGATACAAAAGGAAAACCATCATCTTCTCCAACAGTTGGAGGAAAGGAAGACAATAGATACACACCTTCATCATGAAAATGCAGTCCTTCAAACAAAAGTTAACTCTCTTCAATGATTGGTCGATGAGATGACCAAATCTAACCGCAGCCTCAGAGCATAGTTGAAGCTACACAAGAGGCACAAGGATAAGTCTTCACAACAAGAAGGAGAAGATTCCAAGGGCGATCCTCCTCAGCAAGCCTAGTCAGGAGGGGTAACTTCTTTTTTGTTTGCAGTGGGACCTGCAAAATTGTAAGTGTGGGGGTAATGTTGGGCCTGAGATATGATCAGTTTTATGACAGTTATTATACACTTTTTCCACATGTACATATGTGTTTTTCATATTTTAAAGGATATTTTTGAAAAATTTCATGATAAAATGGTATGATCGACACTAGGTACGTGTAATTCATGTTTAATGATTATATTGAGTATAATTCATCATGTTTTATGATTACCAATATCTAATTCATGTTTTTATAGTGTTACAGGGAAAAAACGCACCACGTTTATGCTTATGGCACTTGATTCGACACTGCTTCTAGTACGCGTTTCGACACTTGATCCGACACTCTGTCCAACACTGTGTATTGCAAAAAAACAAAGGACGACTTGGAGGTTATGATATTGGCGGCCAGTGATGGACGAATCGGGAATGTGGGTTTTGTTCATACTTTCCCCCTCCAGCTACTAAGCTCTTGACAACTCAGTTTCATTTGTTCAAAAGGGCAATTATTGGCTCGCTCCGTTTTATTAGTTAGGGCATCATTTATTGTAATTTGCCGAATTTAGAAGTGGTTCGACCCTCCTGTGGTCGACCACTTGGCCTATAAACATTATAAATACCACCGAGGTGGTCAGATAGAAGTTAAGTAGCAGAAGCAATAGAATTGTCAGTGTGATAGACAAAAAAACGATTTTACCCTATTTTGAGTTTTTACATTGCCAGATTATGCCAGAACCGTGTTTTTGAGTTTTTATGGTGAATTTGACCTGCTGAGTTCATGGTGTTCTTTTATAGAGTGACCACGACTTTTTTTGGGGGGCACCAGTAGTCTGGTAACTGTCTTCATGTTTGTTTATTCATTTCATAATTTAATTGTTCTCTTTATTTTCTGTACATGCATTTTTATTTTGTTAATTAGTTTCTTGTAGTTTAATTGTTTTGATTCTCTTTTGCAGGTTAGAATGATGAGATGTCTTAACATGTATTGATCTTGTATATTAGGAACGGACTTGTAAGCCCCTAGACTAACCCCATGTGCAATTAGATGTTAGATTATGCTTTGATTTATGATTTTATAGTCAAGTTTAAAATAGAGTTTTAATTAGAATAGAACAAAGTTTTTATTTGGGTCTTCTTCAACAGGGATTTGATGGATGGATAGAGTTAATTCAAGTTTTTAACTATAGCTTGCTTATCTCATTTTTATATAGATCTTGTTTAATTAGTTGTTGGTTAATGTAGATTGTTAGTTTACTTTTCAATATCATAGTTTAATTTATGTTTTCAAGCACTTTCTTATTGTAGTTTGAACTTTGAATTGTTAGAATAGATATAGCATCGTTTCATTTATGTAATTTCCTTTCCTAGAATTAAATTGCAATTATATTTCTTAGTTAATGGTTGAATCTAGTTTTTCTTATGTAGTATAGAAGTATAATGATGATCTCGTTATGTTGTTGATGGTTAATACATGAATATGCAGGGTATCTAACAATGTTTTGTCATCGCTAAATTCGCATTGGATTGTTTAATCCATACCTTTCACTTTGTCATTGAGATTAGTGTTGAGCATATACCTCTTGAATTGTCTTTTGTTTTCAAGTGCCATTGAGATATCATCCGACACCGGAGACATTCACACAACCACCAACATTATATTTATGTTTTTCATAGATTAAAGATAGTTTTCTTGCTTTCATAGGTTAAAAGGATAGTTTTCTTGCTTTCATAGATCATAAGAGATAGTTTCTTGCTTTCCTAGTTTAAAAGATAGTTTAATTGTTGTTGTAGGATAGATAGTCTTTTGCTTTCATAGATTAGAGAGTAGTTGTTTATCATCGATTAAAATTTAGTTGTTAATTATTCTTGCTTTCAATTAAATAAATTTTCTTTCATGAATTAGAAATAGTTTTGAATTAAGCATTTAGTCCACTTGCCCCTTAGGCTAGATAGTTGTTCAATGAGAAGTTTTAATTTGATTGCTTGCAGTAGTTAGTTGTCTTTGCTTACTTGTATATTTTCTTTAGTAGGTTAGTTAGTTGTCTTTTCTTACTTGTCTATTGCTTTAGTAGGTTAGATAGTTGTCTTTGCTTACTTGTTTACTTTCTTTAGTAGGTTAGTTAGGTGTCTTTTCTTGCATGTTTATTTACTTGCTTTCACAGGGTAGTTGCTCATTGAATGTAGGTCAGCAAGTTAAAATAGTTTTCTTTTGTCATTTGCTTATTGATATGCTTAGATATTTGCTTTTTCTTATTGTTATGAACTAGTTTGCTTTGCATAGGGTTTTTACTTGTTTTCTTCAAGAACTATCCATCGATCCTTGGCCCAAAAGTACTTAGGTTACCTAGTTTCAATTTGTTTAGTAGGGTTTGTTCATTAGATAGCTTTGTTTGAGTAGATTAGCCTTAGATAGATACCTTCCTTAGTTAGACTATACTCCTACCAACCATTCTACCTTTGACATATATTTTGCTACAACTCTAAGTTTACTTACCCCGGGTTGACAATTTAACTGAGGGTTTTTAGTGTCTTTTTAGTGCATATATAACACCCATCAAAGCACGTACATATGCATGATGAAGAAGGAAAAATATCGTACAGCTAGGAAAATCTATGAAAAATTGAGGAGATGAAGATGCCAGGTCTCTAGAGTCTAAAAGCAAGCTCCCAGGAAGGTCTACAGTGATCAGGTACAATAGATCTATCTACAAGTTCAAAAGGTATGTCTTATTTCTATGTATAGTTGGATATTGTTGTCTACATGAGATATGGATATGGGGGTTTGAGGATTTTCCCTAGTGAGTTTATTGGTTGTATGGAACATGTTGTATAAGTCAGATATGCAGAAATATAGAGCTGGTATATTTCATATTTAGCATTGGTATATCTTTATAGTGTTGAGGCACATCTTGTGTTTGTTGGTATATGGTTGAGGTTTTGTTTGTGGTACATGGTTGAGAGCTTGTAGTGTGAAGTGATTGTGAATTTTTTGGTGTAGTGAAAGGTTGTATATCAATGAGGGTTTGATGTCTAGTTCATGTGAAGGTTATTACACTTGTTCATGATTGTACACACATGTATGGGACATGACTAGAGAGATATATATGCACTTGGTTAAGGGATATGTAAGATGGTGTATGCATAGGGAACAAATACATATAATACACAATGACATGTTGTAGGTTAATGTGATAGAAGTAGAAAAGTGTTTGAAGTTTCAGGAAAGGTGAAATCCCTAGTTTTATGAAGGTGTGCATAGTCTTCAGTATAGAGAGGTCGCGTACATACACATGATGTAGTATAGACAGGGTGTGTAGATACGCAAGATGCAGTACAAACAAGTCGTGTAGCTTTTGGTTTTTGTTGGTACAGGCTGAGTACAGGTACAGGATGGATACAGGTCAGTGGCATAAGTTTGTTACAGGATGGTACGAGTTTACATTGGTATATCACATAGTGACAGTGTGTAAGTGGTTTCATCATTTGAAACTTATACTTCATGGTGGAAGGACGAGACATGGATAGGTGGTTGTAGCCACATTATAGTTGTAGCTAGGGAACATAGGGGGTTGTAGCCTCCTTCTAGTTGTAGCCAGTGAATTGGGGAGTTGGAGCTTCCCTCAAGTTGTAGTCTAAAAATATAGGGGGTTGGAGCCTCCTTCTAGTTGCAATTGGAAAACAAAGGAAGTTGGTTCTTTCAATGAATGTAATTCTTAAATACATATACAAAAAATCATTTTGTGGTTTTCTCCCACATTGGGTTTCCACGTAAAAATACTGGTGTACTTTGTATGTGTATGATTTCTCATTATTCATGTTTTATTTACTCTACAATTGTTGAATGACAATGGCATATTGATCATAAAGAAAACAACACTTGTATACTATGGTTAAAAAGGAATAAAAATATTTATTATTGATTCACCCCCACTCTCAATAATCCAACACTAGTTTATTCTTGATCTCTATAATATATTTCATAAACTAGTCCTCTGAACTTGGTTGTTGGAATTCATTGATTAATGCCTTATTCAAATCTAAGACAGTTGTAGGCACTCCTTGTGGACTATTTACTGTGAGGCCCATATACTAGTCCAATGCGCGGTCTCTAAATGTGATTTCCAGCTGCACCACTTTTGTATCTTCATCTATAATCTGTTTAGCTGGAAAAATATTCTCACAAATAAACAAATGCTTCTCTGGGTCCTTCGACCCTTCTCCATAGAACTCAAGTAACCTAATAGTTATATATGCTCCTACCATTGTGAATTTTGTTGTACTACCACCTTCACACGGTGTAGATACTTGAATAATACTAGTTGGATTTTTAATTCCACTTGAGTTGGACCCTCTTCCTACTAAAATCATTCTACTACTAATCACTCATTGTCTAACCAGTTCTTTCTCTTCATATGTATTAGTCGTGCATGGAGTTGTGGGTTCCACACTAATTCTAATCTAGAATGGAGAGCCTTCTTCTACTTCAGACCCTTGACCTATGGTTTTCCTCTCATATGTGGCATACATGATTTCCTCAATCTGCCTTGTCGCAGGAAGATCATCTACCTCTTCCTCATCACTGTCCAAGCCCTCTCACTTAGCTACTTCCCTCTTATTACTATTAATTCTATACTGGTAGGGTCTTCCACTACGCGTCACTACAACTCTGCTCAATATCTCCTTGGTTTGTTCATCATCCATCATAATGGAGTCCATTTATTCCTTCTTCTGGGCTCTCTCTAGAGCCCTCTCCATATCATAGATCTTTTGGAACTATTGTCATTGATGGCAAAGGCTGAGGCAAAAGATTTTTCATGTAGAGTTTTCATGTAAGAAAATTAGTGTATGGTTGAGTTTTGGATGGGCGCGTATGATCGCTGAAGAAGGTCGTCGACAGTCGTCAGATCTACAGAAGTTGTGAGGAAGATAAGGCAGGTAGTGTGTGGGCCACCCTGGAGGACAGGTAGTAAGGTGCTTCATCGGAGAATCAGGAATCGGAGATTCGTGAGTCCCATGAACAAGTGCATCAGACATCGCGAAATCGCGATATGCGATTTCTCGATAGCATATGGGCCACCCTGGAGGAGAGTTGGCAGGTCAAAGGCCCGTCGGAGGACCAACATATCAGTAATTGACAAATCGGTATTCCCATGAACGAAGGATCGAGGAAATCCCTAAAGGAAACCCCGAAGCGGAATCTGAACCGTCCATTCAGTGGGATGTGTGTTAGGAGTACGGAGGAAGTCGGGGATCGGCAAGAGTCGGGATATTGGCCATCGGGAAATCAGAGTTCCCGAGGAAAAGAAAGTTGAGACATCGAAAGTCTCGAAATCCCGAGAGTTAATCTGAGTTATCCGTCTGAAGAAGGACACGTGTCACACGATTGTGCATATCGGAGATCTGAGACACCAGGCATTGGGACTTGCAGGTCTCGAAACCCTGGAAATATCAAGAGCCATCCATTAGGAAGGACGCGTGGCAAAGGATTGAGCGTCATCGACACTTTGTCCATCGAGAAATCAAAGATCCCGGTGACAAGGGATTTGTGCATTGTGAAATCACGATCAGTGAAACCCCTATCAGTGGGGAACAATTGTCAGCACAATAGAGAAGGAGGACAATGACATAGTGGAGAACAACTGTCAGTGTAAAGGAGCGTCAGGATTTGGACGATCGAGAATCACGCTGGTGTATTCATTAAGGCATCACAAACCCCGTAGCCCTGACGGGGTAAGGTTGTCGTCACGGTGTGACAGTCACGTTGACCGAGAGATAAGCTCAGGAGGGCTAGCATATGGAATGCCCAAACCCAATTTAAAAAGGTGTGCGTAGGTTTAATTCAAAGTTTAAAAAGGGGTCCGATTTCCCTCGAGCAATAAATATGGGACCCCATGAGCGTTGAACGGTTCCTTGACCCATGGGCTTAAGAAGGGGTCGATGCCCTTTCTACAGGCGATCCGAAGAAGAAAAGTAGGACGGTAAGGATGGTAAGGATGGTGATAGGTTGCAGGGGTCCCTTTTGGAGGGTGTGGAGGCCATTTTCTGACAGTAGGCACATCTACAGGCCGCTGAGGTCATTTGTGTAGGCGGTAGAAAAGTTTGAAGTGGGAGGAACCTCATTGTAGCAGTTGGGTGGCAGATCTACAATGAATCCAGGTAAGTTACTATAGATCCGAACTGCTCAACAACACATATTATTACTGATCAATAAAAAAAAGGGGGGGAAGTATATATATATATATATATATATATATAAATACGATTCAGTCACATTAAAGATGCATATGAAGGTTAGGATCTATGACAAAGGATGTTGAATGCATATTTAAGTTTGGGTTATTGCTGATATTCTAAAGTTTTGGGAAAAATATGTTTGCTGACAAATGTACAAAGGGTTGAATCTGTCTGATCCAGTGTGAAAAATTATGAAACGTGATCAGCAAAGAGTCTGAGGGTTAAAGCCTTCAGTAGAAGCATCTTACCAGTAGAAAATGGTTCAATTTTTAGGGGGTTGAAGCTCCCTTCCAGGAAAGGCTGGTGAACAAGAGAAGGTTGCAGCCTTCTACAGGTAGAATCCTACGTACTCGTATGAGTCTGCACTAGTACACTGTTGTAGAATGTTTTCTTAATAATAATCATTGAAGACAGAGACAATGACAACGATGGTTTTTTCCTGATTTGGGTTTCCACCTTAAATCCTGGTGTTCATGTGTCTTACTCATGTGCGTTGGTTTTCTTTGTTTTTACTGATTATTGCTTAATAGACATCTGATGAATAAAGAAAGATTTTTGGATGCACTCTTGTTTTCTAAAGACCATACAACAACTGGTCTCTACAAAGTAGCCTAAGGTTTTTAGTGAAAGAAGAGAGAAAATTTATTGTTTCTCAAATACTGATTCACCCCCCCCCCCTCTCAGTATTTCTCAACAATTGATATCAGAGCTAGGTCCTTCTGAAAAGGATTAACCGCTAGAAGGAAGTTCAATCAAAATGAGCAATCAAGACGAAATAGCATCTATCAGGCCTCCACTCTTCAATGGAAACAATTTAATCTTCTGGAAAACAAGGATGAGATCTTATCTTCCGTCTCTGGGAGCAGATGTATGGGCTATTGTTGAAGGAGGATATCGATATCCATCTACAGTACTAATAGATCCAATAGAAAGAAAAACCTACGAGACAAATTAAAAAGCAGTTAATGCTCTGTTAGGAAGTCTAACTGAATCAAAATTTGTCAAAGTCATGCATCTGAACACAACAAAGGACATATGGGACAAAATCATTATGAGTTATGAAGGTGATGCAAAGGTAAAAAGTGCTAAACTGCAAACTCTCAGAATTCAATATGAGAATCTTAAAATGA
>JZKD02S1161292.1:458826-474611 GCA_000966675.3 Picea glauca | reverse complement strand
AAAGGATTGAATTGGAAACAAAGAAGAATACTTATAACAACTTTTCTCCTCTTCAGAATGAAGTTGAATGTGCTTATTGCAATAACTTTGGCCATGAAGAATCTGAATGCAGGAGCAAAATTCAGCTAAAAAGACATGTTCCTTCAAGCTCCAAAGTATGGAAAAAGAAAGAATTACAAGTTGAAAATTGTGGCATAGATTTATTTGTTGAAGATGAAGAAAACCAATGGTACATTGAAAGTGGATGCTCAAGAAACATGACAGGTGACAAAGACAAACTTCTTGCATATAGTACTCTAGAAAAGGAAAAGAAAGTTACATTTGGAAATGATACTCCTGCGGTTATTAAGGGAAAAGGGTCTGCTCTTCTAAAAGAAAATGTGAAAGCTAATGAAGTCATGTATGTTGATGGATTAAATCATAACTTGTTAAGTGTAAGTCAAATGTGTGATCAAGGAACTGAAGTTCTCTTTAGTTCAAAAGAATGTGTGGTACGTGATATTGATATAGACAAAGCTATTATAAAAGGAAAAAGAACTCCTAACAACCTATATATATTAAAGAACAGCAAAGAACAATGTTACTTGAGTAAATCTTCAGAAAATTGGCTATAGCATAGAAGATTGGGGAATTTGAGCTTCTCTCAAATCAACAAATTAAGAAGATTTAAAGTTGTTCGTGATTTTCCCAGCATTACTCTACCTGAGAATATCATATGCCAATCGTGCCAATTCGGCAAGAAAACCAGAGTGCAGTTTAATTCCAAAGAAGGATCATCAAGTAAGCCTATTGAACTCATTCATACTGACATATGTGGACCTATGAGGAAAAAGTCACCATGTGGTGAAGAATACTATATCTTATTTGTTAGCGATAATTCTTGTTAGCGATATCATCTAGTGCCATCGGCAAAAGCTCCATAGAAGGGCTTCATCAGCATATCGGGAATCAGGATATCAAAGATCCCATGCATAAGGAGTTCATGTATTTTGAAACCGCGAACCCCGAAACTCCGATGGGGAGTTGGAATGTGGTCACATGGAGTGATGGTCACATTGACCAGGAGTTATAGCCAGCAGGGGAAAACACACAAAGGAGCACATCAGGGATCGGTATATCACGAGTCATGAGGACTTGCACATTTCGACATCAAAAATTCTGAAACCCCGACAACGGAGTATAAGGATATGGTCTTATAGGGAGGCGGTCATGTGGACCAGGCGCAGCCAAAGGGCTAAGGCCGAAGTGCATCGGGGATCAGAGGATCGGGATTCCTAAGGACATGCACGCATTGACATTGCAAATGCCGAAACCTCGATAGGAGTGGAATAAGGTCGCGGTCACGGGGATTGGTCATATGAGCGGGAGCTGAGCCGGGAGGGGCAGTATGTGGAACTGCTCATCAGAGAATCAGGGATCGGGGATTCATGAGGACAGTGGTTGGTGGAAGCGAAAAGTACGAAATCCTGAAACCTCGATACATAGTCGGGTATAACCACGGTCAGGTGCAGAGGCCGAAAGGAAATTTAGAAGGACCTATGGATCGGGTTTTCACAGTGATCCCCCAAAGGAATCTAAAGAGTCACTTCGGCTCAAAAGAGGGGATTTAAAATGATCCTGAGAGCAACAAGGCACGGTGATGTCCCAGGTACCGATTTGATTTGGGATAAATCCCAGTAGCTTCCAGGAATGAATGAAAAAAAGAGAGGGTTGTTGAGGCCTTGCCTCAATCGTTAATTGCAAGGCATGGAGGGTCTGACCAGCAGTCTGCTCAGAAGGGTCTTGTGTACCCATTCTTCCAGAGAATCCAGGCTCGATTTTGCGATCAGCTGGAGGAGGTCTACACACACTAGCTCGACATTTAAATGGCTCAGCTACTCCCCTTACTGGAGCCATGCACAGTTAATATGGCATCTGTCATGGGCGCACGATCATCATAAGTCTTCATGGGAAGACTATCAGAAGCCATGCAGATGCAATTATTTAATGTAGCATCTTGTTTTTGCTGTTGTGGTGGTTTTTGAGTATATGTAGGTGTTTTCGCCATTTTTGTAAGGATCGATGGTTGAGCAGAGCTCCCCACTGTAATGTTTTAGCAGCTATTCTAGTTTTCAGCTCATGCATCTGTATTTGAGATATCTCATTTATGACAAACAATTTTTCTTGTTCCATCTAGTTTTAGTCTCATGCTTAGAGAGTTTGTGAGTGACTGAGTTGTGCGAATCATTACAGTCCTGTTATGATAATTGATTTATCGTTGCAGTACTGTATTCTCTAGTTTTTGTATTTAAGTGAAAGAAGACCTTGCGTTTGGATGCCTTCTTCTACAGTTTTTTAGGAACCTATCGTTTGCAACAGACCTTTGCACTCCTTCCATACAAGTCTTCCATCTATTCACCCTTTACTACACTCACTGTCTGAAGTTTATAAAGACCTCACTCACCCATGCATGCCTGACCTAGTTTAGAGTTGGAATGATATCATTTTGAGTTGGCTTCCATTCGGTCACCCCATCTATAAAAAAACCGTGACATAAAAACTGATGGGCGTTAGGCTCTACTCCTGATAGAAATCCAGGAGTGACTTCCGTCGCTAACATTTCTGGCATCGTTGCTGGGGATGAAGTTGAAGATTTTCCCTGGGCAGAACGACATTGAGCCTCTGATTCTGAAGGTGCATCAGACATCAGACCCCTTAAAGATTGCTACTGTGCACCTGGTGACTCCACTGTGGTGACTCCATTATTTCCACATCACTGTTTCAGCTGTGACTACTGTTATCACACCTGAAAGTTGACCCTAAGGAGCTTTCTCGAGAAGGTTTCAGCAACTACTTTCTGAGCCTGAGAAGTTTCTTGGGGTAACGACAATGTTAATAGATGGCCTTTGATGGTGAACAAGGACCAGACACACTTGAAGTTGCGCATCTTTCACCTGGCGTATCCATGATTCGAGGATCGATTGGCGACTCCATTGGTTCGGTATGGAGAAAATTCTGGCTCAAAGGTTTGCTTTCTGTGACTTTTCTCAAATAGTTGGTTTTCCTAATGCACTTCTTGATAGAGACATCTGGGAATATTTCCTCCCCGAATTTCACGCAAAGGATTGGGAGGTACCAGCTGAGCATTTACTGGACTT
Organism: Picea glauca; assembly: GCA_000966675.3. NCBI lineage: Eukaryota > Viridiplantae > Streptophyta > Pinopsida > Pinales > Pinaceae > Picea > Picea glauca. The sequence goes on along the minus strand of JZKD02S1161292.1, from coordinate 471,474 downwards.
CCATGAGGCCATCCACCGACACAATATCATGCATGAGGATGTCCATATTAAACTCTTTAGGTTTTCCTTGAAGGGAGCTACTCTTGAATGGTGTCGGTCTCTTCCCGGTGCAAGCATCCGCTCTTTAGCAGGTTTTCATACAGCTTTCAATTCATTTTGCAAAGACTACTATCCAGTTGTTCACTTGTTTGGAAGCTATTGTAAAGAGTTTTCTTCACTTCATGAAGCCTCTATTGCCCCTGAAGACCATGTCCATGATAAATCCTTTACTGTGGATTAAAGCATCTACTGTGAAAAAATTGAGGTGTTGAATGATATGAGTGGTGTTAGCTCGAGGATGGAAGCATCTGACATCATATCGGATGTGTCTGTTCTTTTAGATGTTCATAAATATCAACACGCCTCCTGTGGAGATTATGAGTTTGTAGAGTAGATGTGGTCCATGGTAGATGGCTCACCTAAATGTCGGGTTGAAGCAGATATTCCTAGCAACCCTGTTTCTGAGGACGGAGACCTTCCCGTTTGTAAAGACGACATTATTGTGGAAGAGGTTCCCTCTCTTTTTCTCCAGGGAGTTTCTCACGATATATTTTCACCTGAGATTAAAGAGAAGAATATTATGTATGAGCAACTAGAAGCAGCGGGTCCCACTATCTCTGAAACAAATATATTTTATGGGATCACCATTCTGGAGGAGGATCATAAAGATAAGGGTCAGCCCCTTTTTGATGAATATTATAGTGATGATGAGCTTCAAGCTTATCCTACATTCGATCACTATAAACATACTGAAGAGCCAGTCGACAAGCAGAATTCCCCCATGGTCCCTATTTATGATGAATATGAATTGGACCTGGAGGAGAGCCAACAAGAAGAGGAAAAAGAACCAGAGGGGCAATCTTCCCTTTGTTCGGAGCCAGTCAGCGAGTAGCCACCACCTGAGATCAATCAGCATATGACAACTATCCACCCACCTATGCTTACCATAGATATTCAACCACACATCCACAACTATGTAGCAGAGGAGGTTGCCTATCGCCAATTTTCTGGAGTCTGCCACCGGTCCTATGAGCCTGTGAAGGAATACATGGAGTTTCATTTCCTTCATAAATTGGAGCCACCCCATTTCATCTCAACCTCAACCTGTAAGGAGGGGCTGAAGAGCGTAACCATTCTACTGTCATGGTTACACCACCTGTATGAAATATTCGACAAAAGTAAGAAGCTTCCATTCAAGAAGCTACTTGATTGGCTATGGTGGAAATTTTCTTTCACTTAGCCTCATGTACAAAGTATATTAGTATTAGGCTGTACATAAATAAGCTCTTTTGAGCATGTATGTTTATTTTGTTCTCTTTTATTTTTCGGCCTATATTTTTAGCAGTGGGATGTTTTGAGCATGACTCCATAGCCCAACAAAAGGCGACTGGAACTGTAGAAGGAGTTCTTAGAGCATCACAGGGATGACTCTATCCCCCATGGAGCCTAATGTTAGCGATAATTCTTGTTAGTGATATCATATAGCACCATCGACGAAATCCCCACATAAGGGCTTCATCGACATATCAGGAATCGGGATATCGGAGATCCCATGCACAAGGAGTTCATGTATTTTGAAACCGCGAACCCCGAAACTCCGATGGGGAGTTGGACTACGGTCACATGGAGAAATGGTCACATTGACCAGGAGTTATAGCCAGTAGGGGAAAATGCACAAAGGAGCGCATCGGGGATCAGTATATCACGAGTCCTAAGGACTTGCACATTTCTACATCAAAAAGTCTGAAACCCCGACAGTGGAGTATAAGGCTACGGTCTTATAGGGAGGCGGTCACGTGGACCAGGCACAGCCAAAGGGCTAAGGCCGAAGCGCATCAGGGATTGGAGGATCGATATTCCTAAGGATAGGTGCACGTTGACATTGCAAACACCGAAACCCTGATAGGAGTGGAATAAGGTCGCAGTCACGGGGATTGGTCATATGAGCGGGAGCTGAGCCAGGAGGGCCAGTACGTGGAAGCACTCATCGAAGAATAGAGGATCGGGGATTCACGAGGATAGTGATTGGTGGTAGTGGAAAGTACAAAATCCCAAAACCTCGATACAGAGTCAGGTATAACCACGGTCAGGTGCAGAGGCCGAGAGGAAAGTCAGAAGGACCTGTGGATCTAGTTTGCATAGTGATCCCTGAAAGGAATCTAAAGAGCTTCTTTGGCTCAGAAGAGGGAATTTAAAACGATCCTGAGAGAAGGAAGGCACGGTGATGTCCCAAGTACCGATTCGATGTGGGCTAAATCCTAGTAGTTTCCAGGAATGAATGAAGAAAAAAGAGGGTGGTTGAGGCCTCGCCTCAATCATTAATTGCAAGGCATGGAGGGTCTGACCAACAATATTCTCAAGAGGTTCATGTGTACCCATTCTTCCAGAGAAGCCAGGCCCGATTTCGCGACCAACTAGAGGAAGTCTACACACGCTAGCTCGAAATTTAAATGGCTCAGCTACTCCCCTTTGCTGGAGCCATGCACAGTTAAGATGGCATCTGTCATGGGTGCACGATTGCCATGAGTCTGCATGGACAGACTGTTAGAAGCCATGCAGACGCAATTATTTAATGCAACGTCTTGTTTTTGCTGCTATGGTGGTTTTTGAGTATATGTAGGCGTTTTCGCCATTTTTGTAAGGATCGATGGTTGAGCAGAGCTCCCCATTGTAATGTTTTAGCATCTATTCTAGTTTTCAACTCATGCATCTGTATTTGAGATATCTCGTTTATGACAGACAGTTTTTCTTGTTCCATCTAGTTTTCGTATCATGCTTAGAGAGTTTGTGACTGACTGAGTCGCGTGAATCATTACAGTCCTGTTATGATAAATGATTTATCGTTGCATTACTGTATTCTCTGGTTTTGTATTTAAGTGCAAGAAGACCTTGCGTTTGGATGCCTTCTTCTACAGTTTGTTAGGAACCTGTCGTTTGCAACAGACCTTCGCACTCCTTCCAAACAAGTCTTCCATCTATTCACCCTTTACTACACTCACTGTCTGAAGTTTATAAAGACCTCACTCACCCATGCATGCCTGGCCTAGTTTAGAGTTGGAATGATATCGTTTTGAGTTGGCTTCCATTCGGTCACCCCAGCTATAAACAAACCATGACAAAAAAACTGATGGGTGTCGGGCTCTGCTCCTTATAGAAATCCAGGAGTGACTTCCATCGCTAACATTATTCATTGATGATTTCTCTAGAATGTGTTGGATTGGACTGCTTAAACACAAAGATGAAGCATTTGAGAAATTCTAGATCTTCAAGGCACTAGTTGAGAATGAATTAGATCTAAAAATAAAGTGTCTCAGATCTGATCGAGGAGGAGAATATACATCCAATGTGTTAGCGATGGAAGTCACTCCTGGATTTCTATTAGGAGCAGAACCGACGCCCATCAGTTTTTATGTCACGGTTTATTTATAGATGGGGTGACTGAATGGAAGACAACTGAAAAAGATATCATTCCAACTCTAAACTAGGCCATGCATGCATGGGTTAGTGAGGTCTTTATAAACTTCAGACAATGAATGTAGTAAAGGGTGAACATATGGAAGAGTTGTATGGAAGGAGTGCAAAGGTCTGTTGCAAACGAAAGGTTCCTAACAAACTGTAGAAGAAGGAATCCAAACGCAAGGTCTTCTTGCACTTAAATACAAAAACCAGAGAATACAATAATGCAACGATAAATCATTTATCATAACAGGACTGTAATGATTTGCGTGACTCAGTCAGTCATGAAATCTCTAAGCATGAGACGAAAACTAGATGGAACAAGAAAACTTGTCTGTCATAAACGAGATATCTCAAATACAGATGCATGAGATGAAAACTAGAATAGCTACAAAAACATTAGAGTGGGGAGCTCTGCTCAACCATTGATCCTTACAAAAATGGCGAAAACGCCTACATATACTCAAAAACCACCACAACAGCAAAAACGTGATGTTGCATTAAATAATTGTGTCTGCATGGCTTCTGACAGTTTGCCCATGCAGACTCATGATGATCGTGCGCCCATGACAGATGCCATTTTAACTGCGCATGGCTCCAGCAAAGGGGAGTAGCTGAGCCATTTAAATGCCAAGCTAGCGTGTGTAGACCTCCTCCAGCTGGTCGCGAAATTGGGCCTGGCTTCTATGGAAGAATGGGTACACAGGACCCTCCTGAGCAGACTGCTGGTCAGACCCTCCATGCCTTGCAATTAATGATTGAGGTGAGGCCTCAACCACCCTCTCTTTTCTTCATTCATTCCTAGCAGCTACTAGGATTTATCCCACATCAAATTGGTACCTGGGACATCACCGTGCCTTTCTACTCTCAGGATTGTTTTAAATCCCCTCTTCTGAGCCAAAGTGGCTCTTTAGATTCCTTTTGGGGATTACTGTGAAAACCCGATCCACAGGTCCTTCTAGCTTTCCTCTTGGCCTCTGCACCTGACCGTGGTTATACCTGACTTTGTATCGGGGTTTCGGGGTTTCGGACTTTCCACTACCACCAACCACTATCCTCGTGAATCCCTGATCCCCATTTCTCTGATGAGCACTTCCATGTACTGGCCCTTCCAGCTCAGCTCCCTCTCATATGACCAATCCCCATGACCGCGACCTTATTCCACTCCTATCGGGGTTTCGGCGTTTGCAATGTCAACACGCGCCTATCCTTAGGAATCCCAATCCTTTGATCCCCGATGCGCTTCGGCCTTAGCCCTTTGGCTGTGCCTGGTCCATGTGACTACCTCCCTATATGACTGTATCCTTATACTCGACTGTCGCGGTTTCAGACTTTTTGATGTCGAAATGTGCAAGTCCTCAGGACTCGCGATATACCGATCCCCGATGTGCTACTTTGTGTGTTTTCCCCTGCTGGCTATAACTCCTGGTAAATGTGACCATCGCTCCATGTGACCGCAGTCCAACTCCCCATCAGAGTTTCGAGGTTCGCGATTTCAAAATACACGAACTCGTTGTGCACGGGGTCTCCGATATCCCGATTCCCGATATGCCGATGAAGCCCTTCTGTGGAGATTTCGCCGATGGCGCTAGATGATATCGCTAACAAGAATTATCACTAACATTAGGCTCCATGGTTGATAGATTCGTCCATGCGATTCTCTAATAACTCCTTCTACAGTTCCAGTCACCTTTTGTTGGGCTATGGAGTCATGCTCAAAACATCCTGCTACTGAAAATACAGGCCAAAAAATAAAAGCAAACAAAATAAACATACATGCTCAAAAGAGATTATTTATGTACAGCCTAATACTAATATACTTTGTACATGAGGCTAGGTGAAAGCAAATTTCCACCATAGCCAATCAAGTAGCTTCCTGAATGGAAGATCCTTCCTTTTGTCGATGATTTCAAATAGGTGGTGTAACCATGACAACATAATGGGTACGCTCTTCAGCCCCTCCTTACAGGATGAGGTTGAGATGAAATGCAGCGGCTCCAATTTATGAAGGAAATGCAACTCCATGTATTCCTTCATAGGCTCATAGGACCGATGGCAGACTCCAGAAAATTGGTGATAGGCAGCCTCCTCTGCTACACAACTGTGGATGTGTGGTTGAATATCTATGGTAAGCACAGGTGGGTGGACAGTTGTCGTAGGCTGATTGATCTCAGGAGGTGGCTGCTCGTTGACTGGCTCTGAACAAGGGGCAGACTGCCCCTCTGGTTATTTTTCCTCTTCTTGTTGGCTCTCCTCCAGGTCCAATTCATATTCATCATAAATAGGGACCATGGGGGAATTCTTCTTGCTGAATGGCTCTTCAGTATGTTTATAGTGATCGAATGTAGGATAACCTTGAAGCTCATCATCACTATAATATTCATCAAAAAGGGGCTGACCCTTATCTTTATGATCCTCATCCAGAATGGTGATCCCGTCAAAAATATTCGTTTCAGGGACAGTGGGACCCGTTGCTTCTGTTTTCTCATACATAATCTTCTTCTCTTTAATCTCAGGTGAAAATATATCGTGAGAAACTCCCTAGAGAAAAAGAGAGGGAACCTCTTCCACAATAATGTCTTATTTACAAAGGGGAAGGTCTCCGTCCTCAGAAACAGGGTTGCTAGGAATATTTGCTTCAACCCGACATTTAGGTGAGCCATCTACCATGGACCAAATCTGCTCTACAAACTCATAATCTCCACAGGAGGCTTGTTGATCTTTATGAACATCTAAAAGAACAGACACATCCGATATGATGTCAGATGCTTCCATCCTCGAGCTAACACCACTCATATCATTCAACACCTCAATTTTTTCACAGCAGATGCTTTCCTCCAAAGTAAAGGCTTTATCATGGACATGGTCTTCAGGGCCAACAGAGGCTTCATGAAGCGAAGAAAACTCTTTAAAACAACTTCCAAACAAGTGAATAGATGGATAGTAGTCTTTGCAAAATGAATCGAAAGTTGTATGAAAACCTGCTAAAGAGCGGATGCTTGCAACGGGAAGAGACCGACACCATTCAAGAGCAGCTCCCTTCAAGGAAAACCTGAAGAGTTTAATCTGCACATCCTCATGCATGATATTGTTTCGGTGGATGGCATCATGGAAGTCCAGTAAATGCTCAGTTGGTACCTCCTAATCCTTTGCATGAAATTCAGGGAGGAAATATTCCCAGATGTCTCTATCAGGAAGTGCATTAGGAAAACCAACTATTTGAGAAAAGTCACAGAAAGAAAACTTTGAGCCAGAATTTTCTCCATACCGAACCAGTGGAGTCGCCAATCGATCCCTGAATCATGGATTCGCCAGGTGAAATATGCGCAACTTCAAGTGTGTCTGGTCCTTGTTCACCATCAAAGGCCAGCTATTAACATTGTCGTTACCCCAGGAAGATTCTCAGGCTGAGAATGTAGCTGCTGAAACCTTCTCGAGAAAGCTCCTTAGGGTCAACTTTCAGGTGTGCTAACAGTAGTCACAGCTGAAACAGTGATGTGGAAACAATGGAGTCGCCACAGTGGAGTCACCAGGTGCACAGTAGAAATATTTAAGGGGTCTGATGTTTGATGCACCTTCAGAATCAGAGGCTCAATGTCGTTCTGCCCAGGGAAAATCTTCAACTTCGTCGCCAGCAATGGCGCCATAAATGTTAGCGATGGAAGTCACTCCTAGATTGCTACCAGGAGCAGAGCTCGACGCCCATCAGTTTTTATGTCACAGTTTGTTTATAGATGGGGTGACCGAATGGAAGCACCCTCAAAACGATATCATTCCAACTCTAGACTAGGCCAGGCATGCATGGGTGAGTGAGGTCTTTATAAAATTTAGACAGTGAGTGTAGTAAAGGGTGAATAGATGGAAGACTTGTATGGAAGGAGTGCGAAGGTCTGTTGCAAACGACAGGTTCCTAACAAAATGTAGAAGAAGGAATCCAAACGCAAGGTCTTCTTGCACTTAAATACAAAAACCAGAGAATACAGTAATGCAATGATAAATCATTTATCATAACAGGACTGTAATGATTCGCGTGACTCAGTCAGTCACGAACTCTCTAAGCATGAGACAAAAACTAGATGGAACAAGAAAAATTGTCTATCATAAACGAGATATCTCAAATACAGATGCATGAGCTGAAAACTAGAATAGATGCTAAAAAATTACAGTGGGGAGCTCTGCTCAACCATCGATCCTTACAAAAATGGCGAAAACGCCTACATATACTCAAAAACCACCACATCAGCAAAAACAAAATGCTGCATTAAATAATTGCGTCTGCATGGCTTCTGATAGTCTACCCATGCAGACTCATGATGATCGTGCGCCCATGACAGACACCATCTTAACTGCGCATGGCTCCAACAAAGGGGAGTAGCTGAGCCATTTAAATGCCAAGCTAGCGTGTGTATACCTCCTCCAGCTGGTTGCGAAATCAGGCCTGGCTTCTCTGGAAGAATGGGTACACAGGACCCTCCTGAGCAGACTGTTGGTCAGACCCTCTATGCCTTACAATTAAGGATTGAGGCGAGGCCTCAACCACCCTCTCTTTTCTTCATTCATGCCTGACAGCTATTGGGATTTAGCCCACATTGAATCGGTACCTGGGACATCACCTTGCCTTCCTTCTCTTAGGATCATTTTAAATCCCCTCTTCTGAGCCGAGGCAACTCTTTAGATTCCTTTCAGGGATCACTGTGCAAACCTGATCCACAGGTCCTTCTGACTTTCCTCTCGGCCTTTGCACTTGATTGTGGTTATACCCGACTCTGTATCAGGGTTTCGAGGTTTCAGACTTTCCACTGCCACCAACCACTGTCCTCATGAATCCCTGATCCCTGATTCTCTGATGAGCACTTCCACGTACTGGCCCTCCCGGCTCAGCTCTCGCTCATATGACCAATCCCCATGACCGCGACCTTATTCCACTCCTATCGGGGTTTCGGTGTTTGCAATGTCAACACGTGCCTGTCCTTAGGAATCCTGATCCTCCGATCCCCTATGCGCTTCGTCCTTAGCCCTTTGGCTGTGCCTGGTCCATGTGACCACCTCCCTATAAGGCCGTAACCTTATACTCCGCTATCATGGTTTTAGACTTTTTGATGTCGAAATGTGCAAGTCCTCAGGAATCGCGATATATCGATCCCCGATGCCCTCCTTTGTGTGTTTTCCCCTACTGGCTATAACTCTTGGTAAATGTGACCATCACTCCATGTGCCCACAGTCCAACTCCCCATTGTAGTTTTGGGGTTTGTGGTTTCAAAATACGTGAACTTCTTGTGCACGGGATCTCCGATATCCCGATTCCCGATATGCCAATGAAGCCCTTCTGTGGATATTTCGCCGATGGCGCTAGATGATATCACTAACAATAATTATCGCTAACATTAGGCTCCATGGGGGATAGAGTCATCCCTGTGATGCTCTAAGAACTCCTTCTGCAGTTCCAGTCGCGTTTTGTTAGGCTATGGAGTCATGCTCAAAACATCCCGCTGCTGAAAATAAAGGCTGAAAAATAAAAGGGAACAAAATAACATACATGCTCGAAAGATCTTATTTATGTACAGCCTAATACTAATATACTTTGTACATGGGGTTAGCTGAAAGAAAATTTCCACCATAGCCAATCAAGTAGCTTCCTGAATGGAAGCTCCTTCCTTTTGTCGATGATTTCAAACAGGTGGTGTAACCATGGCAACATAATGGTTATGCTCTTCAGCCCCTCCTTACAGGCTGAGGTTGAGATGAAATGGGGCGGCTCCAATTTATGAAGGAAATGAAACTCCATGTATTCCTTCACAGGCTCATAGGACCAGTGGCAGACTCCAGAAAATTGGCCATAGGCAGCCTCCTCTGCTACACAGTTGTGGATGTGTGGTTGAATATCTATGGTAAGCACGGGTGGGTGGATAGCTGTCATAGGCTGATTGATCTCAGGAGGTGGTTGCTCGCTGACTAGCTCTGAACGAACGACAGACTGCCCCTCTGGTTCTTTTTCCTCTTTTTATTGGCTCTCCTCCAGGTCCGATTCATATTCATCATAAATAGGGACCATGGGGGAATTCTGCTTGCCGACTGGCTCTTCAGTACGTTTATAATGATCGAATGTAGGATAAGATTGAAGCTCATCATCACTATAATATTCATCAAAAATGGGCTGACCCTTATCTTTATGATCCTCCTCCATAATGGTAATCCCATCAAAAATATTCATTTTAGGTACAATGGGACCCGCTGCTTCTGGTTTATCATACATAATCTTCTTCTCTTTAATCTCAGGTGAAAATATATCGTGAGAAACTCCCTGGAGAAAAAGAGAGGGAACCTCTTCCACAATAATGTCTTCTTTACAAACGGGAAGGTCTCCGTCCTCAGAAACAGGGTTGCTAGGAATATCTGCTTCAACCCGACATTTAGGTGAGCCATCTACCATGGACCACATCTTCTTTACAAACTCATAATCTCCACAGGAGGTGTGTTGATATTTATGAACATATAAAAGAACAGACACATCCGATATGATGTCAGATGCTTCCATCCTCGAGCTAACACCACTCATATGATTCAACACCTCAATTTTTTCACAGCAGATGCTTTCCTCCACAGTAAAGGCTTTATCATGGACATGGTCTTCAGAGCCAACAGAGGCTTCATGAAGCATAGAAAACTCTTTACAACAGCTTCCAAACAAGTGAACAGCTGGATAGTAGTCTTTGCAAAATGAATTGAAAGCTGTATGAAAACCTGCTAAAGAGTGGATGCTTGCAGCGGGAAGAGACCGACACCATTCAAGATAATCTCCCTTCAAGGAAAACCTGAAGAGTTTAATCTGGACATCCTCATGCGTGATATTGTATTGGTGGATGGCCTCTTAGAAGTCGAGTAAATGCTCAACTGGTACCTCCCAATCCTTTGCGTGAAATTTGGGGAGGAAATCTTCCTAGATGTCTCTATCAGGAAGTGCATTAGGAAATCCAACTATTTGAGAAAAGTCATAGAAAGCAAACCTTTGAGCCATAATTTTCTCCATACCGAACCAGTGGAGTTGCCAATTGATCCTCGAATCATGGATTCACCAGGTGAAAGATGTGCAGCTTCAAGTGTGTCTGGTCCTTGTTCACCATCAAAGGTCGGCTATTAACATTGTCGTTACCCCAGGAATCTTCTCAGGCTAAGAAAGTAGCTGTTGAAACCTTCTCGAGAAAGCTCCTTAGGGTCAGCTTTCAGGTGTGCTAATAGTAATCACAGCTGAAACAATGATGTGGAAACAATGGAGTCACCACAGTGGAGTCGCCAGGTGCACAGTAGCAATCTTTAAGGGGTCTGATGTCTGATGCACCTTCAGAATCAGAGGCTCAATGTCGTTCTGCCCAGGGAAAATCTTCAACTTTATCCCCAGCAACGGCGCCAGAAATGTTAGCGACGAAAGTCACTCCTGGATTGCTATCAGGAGTAGATCCTGACGCCCATCAGTTTTTATGTCACGGTTTGTTTATAGATGGGGTGACCGAATGGAAGCCAACTCAAAACAATATCATTCCAACTATAAACTAGGCTAGGCATGCATGGGTGAGTGAGGTCTTTATAAACTTCAGACAGTGAGTGTAGTAAAGGGTGAATAGATGGAAGACTTGTATGGAAGGAGTGTGAAGTTCTATTGCAAACGACAGGTTCCTAACAAAATGTAGAAGAAGGCATCCAAACACAAGGTCTTCTTGCATTTAAATACAAAAACCAGAGAATACATTAATGCAACAATAAATCATTTATCATAACAGGACTATAATGATTCGTGCGACTCAGTCAGTCATGAACTCTCTAAGAATGAGACGAAAACTAGATGGAACAAGAAAAACTGTCTGTCATAAACGAGATATCTCAAATACAGATGCATGAGATGAAAACTAGAATAGCTGCTAAAACATTACAGTGGGGAGCTCTGCTCAACCATCGATCCTTACAAAAATGGAGAAAACGCCTACATATACTCAAAAACCACCACAACAGCAAAAACAAGACGCTAAATTAAATAATTGCATCTGCATGGATTCTGACAGTCTGCCCATGCAGACTCATGATAATCGTGTGCCCATGCCAGACGCCATCTTAACTGCACATGGCTCCAACAAAGGGGAGTAGCTGAGCCATTTAAATGCTGAGCTAGCGTGTGTAGACCTCCTCCAGCTGGTCAGGAAATCGAGCCTAGCTTCTCTGGAATAATGGGTACACAGGACCCTCCTAAGCAGACTGCTAGTCAGACCCTCCATGCCTTGTAATTAATGATTGAGGCGAGGCCTCAACCACCCTCTCTTTTCTTCATTCATTCCTGGAAGATACTGGGATTTATCCCACATCGAATCGGTACCTGGGACATCACTGTGCCTTCCTGCTCTCAGGATCGTTTTAAATCCCCTCTTTTGAGCTGAAGCGGCTCTTTAGATTCCTTTCGAGGATCACTATTGTTACACATTATTTTATTCATCCCTATGATCATTAATGATGTAAACCTATCTATTGCCTTTAGAGGGGTCACAGTGGCCTGAGTTCCTAAATAGAGAAGGAAGAAGAACTTCTCCTGAGAAAAGAAATTGCATTTTCCTATGTAAAAACCTTATAAAAAGAAATGTTCGCAGGTTGCTATATAGGCAAGGTGCGAGAATGACCAATTCTCACAGGTTGCTATATAGCTAGGGTGCGAACAGTTCGCAGGTTGCTATATAGCTAGGGTGAAAACATTCCAGCACGTGGAAAAAACGTACGGTTTCTCGAATCTTCTAGAAGGAGAAGCTTCTATGGTGAGGTGGCATCCGAACGGTTGGGATCTTACTCACTTTCATGATTTAGTGGGATCGTCCTAACCTCCTCACCTTATCCTCTTCAATTTATAAAAGGAGAGGAGCTCTCATGGAGAAGGGGTTCATGGTTATGGTTCTTTGGCTTGGAATTATTAGCTTGGTTGGAGTGGCTTTGAGATTTTCTTTGTCAAGATAGATTGTGAGTGGCTATCAGATCTATGGTTTCAGAATCCTTGGATAAAGAATTGTGTGGGGAATGAAGGACAGTTGGAAGGGACCTTACGACATCAAGGCTCAGGTTGTAATCTCCCTTTCATATTTAATATGATACAGTAATATGTTTCTTTCCCATAAAGTGAGA
>JZKD02S1161292.1:417158-428470 GCA_000966675.3 Picea glauca | reverse complement strand
GTAGCCCACACTGGGTGAACCACGTAAATCTGTGTCTCTCTTGTATTGTGTGTCTTTTGTGTTTTGTTTCTGCATTTGTTTTATTTTATTGCTTCGTGGTCCTGTTTTTCTAACATCACCCCCTGGGTTACATCCATAAATATTTGGCATTATCTTCTTCTTTATTCATCTTCATCAAGTCATTGCATTGTTCACATTACATCATAACTACATAAATTCACATGTATAAGTGTTAAGAACCAAACATCAATATAGCATAGAAAAACCTCAGAATAATTACTCAATGCCTTGAAAAAGAGATAATTTCAGGTAATAAGCCTCTTCGAGGGGGAAACCTCCTTATACACCACATAAATTTCCAAATATAAGATGATTCCAAATGAAAATGTCTCCTTGGTATATATAGGAGACTAGGAGGTACAATTACAACTAATGGACTCAAGCCAACATAAATAAAATAACATTACTAATGTAATAAGCCCCAATTAAGGGGTAATGAGCCACTATTTAGGGATTAACATGCCCCTCCCCTTGAGACAAGTGTTTTCTGCAATGCTTGAGTAACTCTGGATGCTTTTGTATAAATGACTCATCTTCCCAAGTGGAATCTTCAACTGATAGTTTCCTCCATTTAATGAGATACTCTGAAATGGATCTATTCCTCAGTTGGCGAATTCTTGTGTCAATGATGGCTTCAGGCTCCAATATGATTTTTCCTTCCTCTTCAAGTTCTGGAAATATAGTTTGAATTGGGATCTTGTCACCTATAACCTTGTTTAAGCATGGAAAACTGGGTGTACTCGTGAAGATGCAAACAACTCCAATTTGTATGCCATAGTACCAATATTTTGCAACACGTTATAAGGGCCATATTACTTTGGTGATAATTTATTATCCTTCTTATATTGCTTGAGGGACATCTTTTTGTATTGTTGTAGTCTTAAAAACACCCAATCCCCTACTTCAAAAATTCTTTCACTACGATGTTGATTTGCTTTTTGTTTCATGAGATTCTATTCCATGGTCAAGTTTTCCTTTAAGATTTGGAGAACTTGTTGTTGATGCTCGATGTGATCTTCCACTGCTTGAACCTTAGATTTTTATTTTAGAGAAGAAGTGATTGAAGGAGGGTGTTATCCATAGAGTTCCATAAATGGTGTCATTTTTGTTACAGTATGAAATGAAGTGTTATACCGTCATTCTCTCAAGGGTAACCATTTGAACCATTGTGTTTGTTTATCAGAGACAAAGCAACAAAGGTATCCTTCCATACATTTTTTCACTATATTAGTTTGTCCATCAGATTGAGGATCATAGGATGAACTATGAGCCAATTGAGTACCCAAACAAGAAAATAATTATGTCCAAAAATGTCCAGTGAATATGGGATCTCTGTCACTTACAATAATGTTTGGGCTGCCATGTAGCTTTTGAACTATCTCCATGAATGCGTTGGAAACTGTACTAGCTTTGAAGGGATGAGAGAGTGCACACAAGTGTTTGTACTTGGTCATTCTATCAACAATCACCATGATGACACTCTTTCCTTTATACTTCGGTAACCCTGTGATGAAATCCAATGAAACCTCCTCGCAACGCTGACTTGGGATGGCTAATGGTTGTAAAAGACTTGGGGTCTTAATTGTTTCCACCTAATTTTTTTGGAAAACTAAACATTCTGCCACAAACCTTTGAGCATCATTTTTAAGGCCATCCCAAAAAAAAAATCTTCTTGACCCTATGGTAGGTTTTCAAAAATCCTGAGTTCCCTCATACTAGAGAGGTGTGCAATTCCAATAGTACCTTTTGTTTGAGTTGGAAGTTCTTAGATAAATATAAGAGATCTTTGTACCATAGTGAATCATTTTTCAATTTAAATGTATTTGATGCACTGGAATCCTGCTGCAACCTTTGAACGAGAGTCCACATTTCATCATTCTTCCATTCATCCCTTGCTTCTATTATCCAATTGGGTTGGATGATCGAGATAGCACAAAGAAAGGCCTCAACATCTTCATCCTTTATTGAGAGTGCATCTGCCACAACATTTTTCTTCCCTTTTTTATAGACGATTTCAAAATCATAACCCAATATCTTGGTCACCCATTTTTTTAGTTCTTCTAAATATAGTCTTTGTTCCAAGAAGTATTTAAGACTATCATGATCCTTTTTGACCTTGAAGTTCCTACCTATCGGGTAAGGGTGCCATTTCTTCAATGCATGTAGTATTTCCATCATTTCCTTCTCATAAATGGTTTTGTGTAAGTCGTTTCCCTTGAGTGGCTGAATTTCAAAATCCAGGGGCCTTCCTTCTTGCATTAGGACAACACCAATTCCATTTCTTGAGGCATCACATTCCACAATAAAGGTTTTTGTGAAGTTTGGAGTGGTCAAGACATGAGATTTTCACATCACCTCTTTAAGTTGTTCAAAATATTTAGTTGCCTCTAGAGTCCATGAAAATTCATCCTTCTCAGTTAGTTATATTAAAGGTGTTGCTATTCTTCCATAGTGTCGAACAAACTTGCGGTAGTAACCTGTCAAACCAAAAAATACTCTAAGATTCTTCAATTTTTTGGGAATCGACTAGTACATCATGGCCTTAATATTTTTAGGGTCTACCTTGACACCTTCATGAGATACAATATGACCCAAATTCTCTACCTCCTTCACCCTGAAGAAACATTTGGATGGTTTGGCATACAATTGTTTCTCCTTTAGTAGTTGTAGCACCTTGTCAACATGTCACACATGATCCTCCCAATACTTTCTATAGATTAGTATATCATCAAAAAATACTAACACAAATTTTCAAAGAAAGGGATTGAAAATGGAATTCATCAACCCTTGGAATGTGGAAGGTGCATTTGTAAGGACAAAAGGCATGACCAAAAATTCATAATGGCCTTCATGAGTTCAGAATGTTGTTTTTGGGATATCTTCTTCCTTCATTCTAATCTAATGATACCCTGAACAAATATCCAACTTTGTGAAATAGATTTCTCCATGTAGTTCATATAACAATTCATCAATGATGGGAATGAGAAACTTATCTTTAATAGTGATCTTGTTGAGCTCTCTATAATATAGACACATACTCCATGAGCCATATTTCTTGAATACCATTACCACTAGTGCAGAGTAAGAACTTTGGCTAGGTCTAATAATGCCAACCTCTAACATTTCTTCAACCACGCACTCAATTTCACTCTTCTAGGCATAAGGGTATTTGTATGGCCTGATGTTAGGAGGAACACTCCCATGAATTAGTTGAATATCATGATCATGATTTCAAGTGGGTGGAATACCTTTGGGAATATCTTCAAATACTTTGGAATGCTTATCAATGATCCCTTGGAGATATAGGGGAATAGATGGCTTAGATGTTTGAACATCTAGTGAGCATACTTGTGCAATTACACCTTGATGCCCCTTTTTCAATAATTTTGTCATGCCATTAGATCTTATCACCTTACTGGGTTTCCCTGTGATACCTCTTAACTCAATTTATTTTCCTTCAAATGAAAATTTCATGAAAAGTTATTGAAAATTAAAAGCCATTGTTCCTAATGATTGTAACCATTGGATTCCTAGTACGACATCAACACCACCCATGGGTATAGAAATCATTCGACTATTCATTACATATTCCCCTATAGTAAGATTGATCTTATTGCATTTTTTTGAGAAATTGATATTTCATCCATCTGCAATCATTACTTGAAACTATGGTGTTGGATATACAAAGCAATTGAGAGCTTTGGCTAATTTATAGTGAATGAAATTATGAGTACTACTAGAATCAATTAGGACTATTACCTTTCTCTTTTTGATATATCCTTCGATGTTGAGGGTTTGAGGAGTGTTAATTATATCCAATGCATTACACGATATCGTGGGAGTCAACTCTTCAGAAGAAATCACGTCTACATTTTCATCTTGAGATGGTTCTTCTTCTTCTTCTTCTTCTTCCTCTTCACAATCTATGTAGAATAATTTCTTCTCACCACACTTATGTCCCTTACTATACTTGATGCCACAATTAAAGCGTAAACCTTTTTCTTTTCTTTTCTCCAATTTTTGAGGTGTCAACCTTTTAGGTTGAGGTTTTTTAGAAGAAGGGACATTATTCTCTTGATAGATGTTAGGAGTGGTCCTTTTAGTAGCCATAGCCATATTTTTACTTTCAACATTTTTTGCCACCCTAAATGCATTCTCCAATGATTTGGGCTCCCAAAGGCGAACCCCATGTTGAATGTTATCCTTTAAAGTTCCTATGAATACATCAATCAAGTGCTCATATAGAATATATGTTACCTTTATATTCAATCTTTGGAAGTTCTCAATGTGCTCTGTAACTAAACCCTTTTGCTTGAGATTTATGAATTGGCTCAAGAAGTTATGTCTCCTTGTATCCTCATAGTGTGCTATCATTTCTTCTGTGAAAATTGTCTATGTGATGAGTGATTTGTGAGAAGAAATCCATCGATACCACACAAATTGATTAGTCTAAATATAAAGAAGCAATTCGTACCTTTTGTGTATGTGGCACATTATGTAGATCAAAGAATTTCTCCATCTGAAGTATCCATGTGATTGTGTCCTTGCCATCAAAATTCCTCATATTGATCTTAGGAAAGTGGTTGGTCTTCAACACAAAGTTAGAGTTTCTCCATTCTTGATTCATCTTCCTTGGGTCCTCATCATGAATTTCATGGGATACATTTTCACTTTCAGGCATCCTCTCTATTAGGATATTTTTCAATCCTTCCATGATCTCCCTTTTAAAACCATCCATCTTAGTATCCATTATTGCCTCCAACTTAGCTTCTGTTGAATCCATCATCCCTTTTAGTTCATCGTTTGTTATTGTCTTCTTTTGTAAATCACTTATGTCCCTACACATTTCTTCACCTTCATCAAGATTCCAAGTAGGATTGTTTGGAGGATTATTTGGTGTAGAAGTTCCTGTTTTTGGTGGCATGTTGGCCAAGTATCATTTTAAACCTTGATTTTGAGGTGGTTCTGCTAGACAATCTTTCTTTTATTGTATCTCCAAAATTACGTCCCTTATGGGTATGGATTTTTTTTTTAGTTCTCTGATATTTCTTCTCTGCAATGCCATAGGTCTGATCAAAATTGGATGTTCCAGGTGGAATTTATGGTAACTTCTCCACAACTTGATGATTTTTGGCCTTTCTAGGAGATATCACTTGTATAGCATGCCCCACACAAAATAATTGATATAAAATTATGAAACTTGTACCAAAAATACTATAGACTGTCTACTATCCAATGCAGCTAGTCTCACTCAATTTGGATACTCTAGGAATAATTTATGATTTTTTTACCCGAAACACATGATTTAGACTAGTCAAATACCCTATCTTCCACAAGGTGTATCTACAAATGTAAGATGCCCCTAAATATGAAATTTTAATCATAGATAACTTAATAATTTTTGTAAAAATTCTCCAGATTTCAAGGTCAAAAACGCTATAGAAACATTTTTATAGAGAAAATGTCATGATGACTCAATTCAGGATGATTCCATAACTCTATCTTACACAGGTTGTATCACTTAAAGTATATTGCCTCAGGAGCTGAAATTTTAACCCAACATACCTTGATCCATCTACTAAATATCCTCCAAAGGGTTCCTTATGAAATGTCTTATAAAAAAATTCATAGAGAAAATTATAAGGTGTCTCAGATGTCGCAGCAAAACCCCAAGATCTTGAGCTCTGATACCATATGTTAAGAACCAAATATCAATATAGCATAGAAAAACCCCAGAATAAGTACTCAACAACTTGAAAAAGAGACAATTTTAGGTAATCAGCCTCTTCCAAGGGGGAAACCTCCTTATACACCACATAAATGTCCAAATACAAGAGTATTCCAAACGGAAATGTCTCCTTGGTATATATAGGAGATTAGGAGGTACAATTACAACTACTGGACTCAAGTCAACATAAATAAAACAACATTAATAATTGAATATGCCCCAATTAAGGGGTAAGGATCCATTATTTAGGGATTAAAAATAAGTGAGGCTAACTAGTGTCACACCAAGATATAGAGCTTGCGAACTGTCCCTTAGTTATAATCCATAAGTATTCAAAACTTACTCAACATTAGCTCCACAACTTTCAAACAAAACTAGTAACTACAAATCATAACTTATCAAAACCATACCATGACATGATCTCCTTAGATCTTAAAATACATATTTATACTTCAAAAATGGGTTAAAACCCTTTACATCAAATACCAAAACCCTAACCCTAAGTGGATTAGGTTTGTCCACATTACAACCTCCTAAGAACGGTTGGTCCTCTATCCAACCATTTCCTCATCGCGTTGTCCTTCTTTCTGCCTTTGAATTTTCCTCTTCCTCACACTTATTTTCCTTATTGCTTGGAACACTACTTTCCCTGACTTATGGCATGCTTTGTTTCCTTTACTTCCGGCACACACTCCATTTGTGGTCCCATTTCTAACTTTTTTCCATAATTGATGCGCATTTCTCCAAAATAACCTGCTCCAACAACAAACATATGTGCAACAACCTCCTCAAGCTCTACCCTTACCTTCTTAGCACATGCCTTGAATTCCTTAAGGCCTCCTTTGTCTTTCTCTTTGTGCCTAATTTGTTCCTCCAATTTTTTAATCCTAACATCTTTTTCTTCATTTTGATGGAATATATTATTGAGGTTTTGTTGCATTTCCATGGTGAAAGAAGTGCCTATGAATTCTATGGAGAGAGAGTATTTGTTGATGTCTTCTGCAACTGGATTCTTTGAGATACCAGACAAGGGGTTTCCACCAATAACTGGGAGTTTTCTTGTTTGTTGTTTCAAAATTCTACTGGTGGCTTTGTCGAATATGAACCTCCTAAAGTGTTTCCACCTTTTGGGGCTTGTAAGGTGTTTGAAGCCATAACCTAATTTCATCGACTGGAAGTTGACCTCTAGTGAGAGGAATTTCTACCGATGATCCTAGTAAATTCTACCACTTTACTAGTAATTTCTACCGATGAACTAGTAAATTCACATGTATAAGTGAGGTTGACCAGTGTCACACCAAGATCCATAGCTTGTGAATTGTCCCTCAGTTACAATCCATAAGTATTCAAAACTGACTCAGCATTATCTCCACAACTTTCAACCAATGCTATTAACTACAAATTATAACTTATCAAAAATGTACCATGACATGATCTCCTCAGATATTTCCATACATATTTATACTTCAAAAATGGGTTAAAATATTTTACATCAAAGACCAAAACCCTAACCCTAAATAGATTAGGTTTGTCCACATTACAACCTCCTATGCACAATTCATCCCCGATCCAACCATTTCCTCATCGTGTTGTCCTTATTTCTTCCTTTGACTTTTCCTCTTCCTCACACTTATTTTCCCTATTTCTTGGAACACTTTTTTTCGTGACTTATGGTGTGCTTCTTTTCCTTTACTTTCAACACAAACTCCATTTGTGGTCCCATTTCTAACTGTTTTCCATAATTGTTGTGCATTTCTCCAAAATAGCTTACTCCAACAACAAACATATGTGAAAACAACTCCTCAAGATATACCCTTACCTTCTTAGCACATGCCTTGAATTCTTTAAGGATTCCTTTGTCTTTCTCTTTGTGCCTAATTTGTTCCTCCAATTCTTTAATCCTAATGTCCTTTTCTTCATTTTGATGGAATAATTTATTGAGGTTTTGTTCCATTTCCATGGTGAATGAAGTGCCTGTGAATGCTATGTTGAGCGGGTATTTGTTTATGTCTTCTTCCACTGGAGTCTTTGAGATATTAGACAAGGGGTTTCCACCGGTAAGTGGGAGTTTTCTTGTTTGTTGTTGCAAAATTCTACTGGTGGATTTGTCAAATTTGAACCTCTTAAAGTTTTTCCACCTTTTTGGGCTTGTAAGGTGTTTGAAGCCATAACCTGATTTCATCGACTGGAAGATGACCTATGGTGAGAGGAATCTCTACTGATGCTCCTAGGATTTTGATGTCCATAGGAGAAGCATAATTATTTAGTGCTTCTTCATCCTTCTTTATTTTCTCTTCTGCAAGTGCCTTCGCTGCAACCTCATATGATGCCATTTTTTCTATTGTTGCTATCTCAACTTCTCCTTTCACTTTTGATGCCACCACTATTTCTATTTCCACCATTGATGCATCAAATTTTTCTTTGGTCTTGGCTTCCTCTTTCTTTCATTTCTTCTTGATAGATTCCTCTTTATTATTCTAAAATTTATCTTTCTTTCTTTATTTCTTGTTTGTAGCTACCTCCTCTCCCCTTGTTGATTGAGAATGTGTAGTTGTTTTCATGGCTACCACTGTTGTTCCTACTTCCTCTTCTTCATCTCGATTTCATTCCTCTTCTTGATATTTTTCCTAATATGAGATCCTTCCCAAAGTTTTTCCTTTCTACTTGGAGATAACCTCTTCATATGTTATGGTTCCACAATGAATCTCCTCCTCTTCCCACTTGGATGAAGTGTATTCCAAGTTGTTTTTTTTTATTTCTTCAATATTATTTGCCCACTTCCTTTGGGACACCTCTTTAGAACCTCTCTTCTTTGAAGAGAAAATATAACAGTGTGTCTACTTCATCTTTATCATGTTTGATGCTTTCAAAGGAGTATGATCCGAACCAAAATGGTATAGGGGGGAATATGGATTTCTTATCGATATATAGTGAGGCCTCAAATCCATAGATCAAATTCTAATGCATAATTTCCTACAACACTAACTTTTTAGGAATGAACTTGGGGAGTAGATGAGGATATTTGATGGATCCATATATCCTTATGTATGTCATGTACTCTAGGAGATACCAATATCCTATTATTTGCACTATTTCTTGAGCCTTGTTGGTCATGCATGGAGTGGGTGAGTTGAAGATGAACTGGTAAAGTGGTTCTAAGAAGTAATCATAAATATTGTGATACTCGATCCCATATTTGTGCTCCCATAGAACTTTGCAATATATGTGTATGGGAGGGTCAGTTGGCTACCAGGACCAACCCATATTTAGATATTGATGGCATACACATACCATGTACAATAGGTAGGAGGAAATGTGGAAGTTGGGAAACTCGTTGGGGTTGGTCTCATGGATTGTTCTGATGGAGTCCTCTAGATATGCTAATAAAATATCAACCCAGTTGAAGGATGACCCCACGTCGATGCAGTAGTATATGAGGGGCATCAGGAATAAGTTGAACTTTGATGTGTCATATTCCACATACAACCTACATATCAATGCCATAACATATTTCTATAAATTCCTCAACAAACTATTGGGATATTCACTTGAAGGTCTTATTTTGAATGTATTGTCCGGATCATACTAGATTTTTCACAAATTGTTTTCCTTGTGAAACAATTTCCTGTTGAGATCTTCCTCCAACAATAGACTTCCTTTATCTAAGTGATGGTATGAGGCTATGGTAGATTCCCAAAATTATATTATGGTTTTCCCATTGGAATTGATTGTATATCTATTATCCGGGTCTAAATGATGGATTATCCACGAAAATGTCTTTGCACAAGGAGAAATCGTTGCATGAGATGCCACCCTATGTAGCCAAAATTTTTGGATGTTCTTGAATACCTTGAGTTCATATTCATATTATGATTCTATAGGTAAACTCCATTTCTTAACGATTTGGAAGACTTCACCCCATTTAAGGGAATTCATCTTCTCTATGAATCTTGTGGTGTCATCGTAGATAGGCCCCGAGGTGTCTTCTTCCTCTTTTTCGTGGCTCCCAATTACAAAGGCCTATGTCATGGGATATTTTATTGTAGATTTGTTTTGGGGAGACATATTTGAATCTACAATAGACACATTCAACATTAATATACCAAGAAATTAATAAAAAAAATACTATAATCTAATGAAAGAACATGACTAGAATTATTTCCTACAATTAAGTGAAGTTTATGATTTTGGGAAGAATCGAGAAGTTAATGATTATCTCATTAAAAAAAACTTATATTGATTTCTAAGGACTTAATTGTATTAATATCAAGAGGAGATTCATCATTTGAATATGAAAGGATAATTCATGACATAGTGAAGGCTTAGTGAACCTAGTTCAGTTCAAAGGGAGGAGGAGAGATTGAGTGAATCGACATGAAAATATTTATCGATGACTATAAAAATAAATGCGCCAATATGGTATTGATGTTCATCATAGAAACTTCACTGGTATGAGAATAATGGTATCAATGGAGATGTTTTGAACTTCATCGATACAGTGGAAGGGAGTATTGGCTCCAATGAGGGGAATCTTGTCAATATTGAGAAATGAGTATCAATGCTAAACATACAAACTCTGTTGGTATGCAAGGAAATGCATTGATTATGTTCAAATTAAATCCGTCGATATGGTGAACAAGTAACTGAAGAAATCATGTCAAAATCACCATCGAATGGAAGAGAAGACCATCATAGATCATAACAACCTTGCTAGTATATCTGACACTGATCGTTAATGTTGGAATACTAAGACGGGGGGGGTGAATCAATATTATGCACTTTTTACCACTTTTAACTATAATATGTAAAAATCAATTTATCAACAATATCTCACTTATGATTTATTTCAAGATATTATGAACAATGCCATTCAACAACACATAACCATATATATATATATATGTAGTACACAAGAATTTTATGTGGAAACCCAAATGGGATAAAACCATATATTTCTTTCTTATATATCAGAAGATTACATTCATAGGAAGTACCAACTCCAAAAATTCTCTAGCACCAACTGGAAGAAGGAACCAACCCCCTGTTTACAAGATCCAACTTGAAGGAAGGTAAAAATCCCTATATTTTCCAACTGCAACTAGAAGGATGCTCCAATCCCCTAATTTACAAGCTCCAACATGAAGGAAGCTATGTCTCCTTGTATTCTCTAGTACCAAATAGAAAGAGGCTACAAACCCCTTTCCTTTCCCCTTCCTTCCTTCCTCCCTGAAATATAAATGGAGACTCAATCTGTCACTGATAATCAACCTATCACTTCCATTTTCACTGATACTAATACATCGTCATCATCAAAACCATATTCATTCACATGAACCATATGAAAATATCACCAAGAACATCTCTCAAACATATTCCCAACATCACTAATACATGCCTCGAACCATATGCCAAATATGTGCCTCCACCAAGTTCCATAACATCCATGATAAACCATAAACCATGTACCATAAATATACCTAAAATAATATTCCCAATATCACCAACATATGTCTCTATCCATGTG
>JZKD02S1161292.1:399351-410530 GCA_000966675.3 Picea glauca | reverse complement strand
GTTTCAAAACTTTTACTAATCTCTTCTTCTACATTCATATCTTCTTTTCCATCTTTTAGTCTTGTAATCTCTTCTTCCTTTTCTTCTAATTTAGTCTTATTGCTCTCTTCTTGTTCCTTGATCATTTCTTTTAACTTCAATATGTTCCTTAGACTTCTCCTAAGAAACTTCTTAGTGTTATCCAAAAGATAGTTATAGTCTATATAATAATGATCACTTCTATATCTATATAAACCCTCTTCAATTTCCTTTTGAAGTTTTAATAGATTTCCTTCTATTCTTTTTATGGGATAAATACCATCAAACTTTAGACAAACTGTTTCTACATCTTCTTCTTCACTTGTAGAGAAAAAATCATCATCATCGTTGCAATCAAGGTTTTTTGAGTGTACTTTACCTTCATTTGAACTATCTTCCTTTTTGCCAACATCAACACATAATTCTTTGCCTTCATATTCAAGATCTTCCTTTGTGCTATTATCACTTGATTCTTTATCTTCATTTGAAATGTTTTCAAAATCACATTTAGAAATAATGCATTCAAGAGATTTTGATGATTCTTTACCTTTGATGATCTTGATTGCGTGGTCTTCAATTTCTTCTTTCTTTTCCTTGCTTTGATTTGTCTCCTCTAGCTTTATCCATAGATCCTTGGCAGAAGTGCATTGTCCAATGCTCTCTTTGATAGGGCTTGAGAGTCCACTAAGAGTTGTCTTGAGAGCCAATGCATCATTCTTCTTTCCTTCCCTTTGAGCTGCAAACTTTGACTTGTTCTTCAATGGAACATATCCACCGATGGTTGCCTTCTAGATAGATGCTCCCATTGTCTTCAAATAGACTCTCATCTCTATTCTCCAAGTAGAATAGTTTTCCTCATCAAGAATTGGAACTACATCATCCATTATGTGTCTATGGATCTCCTTCAAGCTTGTTAAGGCTTGTAGTGAAGGCCCACTTTGATACCAATTGTTGGACACACATACCACACTTAGAGGGGTGGTGAATGAGTGTGGGGCTCTTTTTCCAAAACTCCCCTCTTGCACAAAAACTCATCAATTAACATTCAACATTTATTCATTACCCATAGATGTCATTTATAACCAGTTATATGTGAGCACATATCAGCAACATATATCAACAATATATCATCAACAAGTGATCACCATAATGAACAGAAAGAACACAAGATGTATGTACAAATTTATTTTTATTATGGACTACAATCCTTGGGGTTTATTAGCAACAATTGAATAGAGTACAACTCTGTAAGAGCACCTGCTCTATAATGAAAGACTAAGCTTACACCCTCAACACCAACTGAGATGAGGCAACAATCCTCTACAGATATCAATCTGTCAACAGGTACATTACCTGTCAGTAGTTCAGCCCGCGTGTGCACGCGCCCTAGCTCACTACAGCCTGCATGTGAACGCGGCCAGTGTATAATGCAACAAGCATATGCTTCTGAGAAACATGCTCAGATCCTCTGCAACCTGCAATCACTTTCTTTTCTGTCTTCTACTATCCAAACTGACCCACAACCAGTCACAACACATCCAAGCTCTCTAATAGCTTGCTCATGTTCCAAAACAAATCAATATGAATGCTATCTCAATCATGTATAAATAACTAGTATACCATAGAAATCATGTCACTACTTAATCACAAGAGTGTTGCTCACTCCGTCAACCAAATTAACCAAACTGAGCCACATCATAGAAGCCATACCAAGAAGGCCTTAAGAATTCACAGCACATCAAACAATAGTATCCATCAAGACAATAATGTAACTATACCAGTGTCTCAGTGATAGATCTGAGCCCATAGAATGTAGATCTGGAACCTGCCTCATCATCCAAGAGCTTGGCACCAACTCAAACAAAAATCTCCATGATTTTATCCACTCCACACTCCTTATATACAGTCATCCCGTGTGTACACTCACCCTATACACAACTATCCCACGTGTACATGTACCCTATACACAGACAACCCACGTGGACATCAAAAAATAGGGTTTTATGTGAATCCGAGACTTCTGCCATCAAGATCTCCGACATTTCCGAAACTTTGATGCATCCATGAGTTCCTCATCTCCCTCTCTTCCTCAGAATATGTCTTCAATCATGCTCAAGAGATCTACATCAATAATATTCTCTCACAACTCCATCAATACTCCACAAGATATTCATAAGAAGCTCTCCATTGATCCACACAAGGATTCTCACCAAATGTACACTTTACAAGATATCCTAGCTTCTTATTTATACTTTCATCTTCTAGGTCACTTAACCCATTTTTAGGTTAATTAACCCATTTCTAGGTCACTTAACCTATTTTCTTTATTTTAGGGTTAACCACTTTCCATGAATAGAAAGTTCTCCAATACTTTATCATTTAAATATTCCTTCTTGATTTTGTCACTTCATTTTATCATTTAAATAATCTTTTTTCATTTTTTCACTTTACTTTATCATTTAAATAATTATTTCTTCTTTTCACGCACTTTGACTTCTTTGACCTTTTGGGGCTTGAAGCCTTCATATGGTCATCCTCCAACTTCATAAGGCCATAAATCTCAAACTGTGAGGAGTTATGTGACATTCCACATACCACCAGAAATGGCATGACAAGCACTATCCATCTAGGATAGTTTCACAAACAACTTCATTGATCTTCATCTCATTAATCCACATGCAAGCATGGGTCCTCCAACCTTTCTTCTAGGATAACTCAATCTGTAAAGCATCTTCTGGTGAGGGATTTCACCATAAGGGGACCACTTTGGAGTTCATCCATTTTTGCACCTTATCAACCATGATAAGATAATAATGATTCATCTTTGCATCAATTCACCACTGCATCATATATATCAACTATGCATCATGTATCAATGACAAGTCATTGATCCATCTTCATCAATGCATCATATCAATGATCCATCTTTATCAATTGGTTTCCACATGGACATCTATCATTCTCATCAAGGGCATCATATCAATGATCCATCTTTATAAATTGGTTTCCACTTGGACATCTATCATTCTCATCAATTCATATTCATTGTTCATCAATCATCAATCAATCAATTACTTGACATCAATCAATGACATCAATCAAACCAAACCATTTACATCAATGACATATGATCCAACAATATCCCAAATAATCAAACCATTGGCATCAATAACAACATGATCCAACACTATAAACTATAGCCTTGTGTCCAAAATTGTTACAGAAATAACATAATACATGAAAAAATAGTTTAGTACCTGAGTGTGGGGGATATTCTAAATGGTGCTTCTATTATATAATCTTCTTCTTGAGTTATTTCCATTCCTGGTTGTTGATTTTGAATTCTAGATCTTTTAGGTGGTGCAATTATGATGTAATATTCTTCTTGAGTTTTATGTATTTCTCAAAAGTTCTCTTTTGAAGGCTTGCAATGTTCCTTATTGATGTGACCTGTAATGACTTCTGCATAGATTCTTTGTTCTGCTTCCTTTTTTTTCCATGAATATTAAACCCTTCTCAGTATGCATCTGGTTGTATCATAGTATAGAATTGTTATTGTATGGCCTTTGATTGTTGATGATTTCATCCAACATTTTGGTGTTGTTCTGTTGCATGTGTTTCTTCTTAAGTTCCTTCCCTAGTAAGACTATTTATGCTTCCAATATTTCCTTAATTTTCTCTTTTCTTGTTGTTGATAGACCAAAATGTCCCATTTAATCAGATGAGGGAAAACTCTTGATGGAAGGTCCCAATTAGACTCACTGTCATTTGGAATAGTGTTTCCGAATAAATTTTGGCATGGTTACTGATCTAACTAATATACTAACTAAATATGAATATGAGAATCGAAGGTTCTCAGATGAATAAAAAATAAAAATTATAACTAACTAATTCTAAGCTAAGATGAATGATTACAATTATAAGATGCAATCTCTATTTAATTCTAAGAAGCTAGGATATCTAAATATTTATATTACTTGCATAGAAGAAATTCATAATACAAGTAACATGAAAATTCAATGGCATGACTAGTTAGAATCGAGTTAGTGATTCGTTAACTGCATCATATTTTCATTGTACTCAGTTTGAAAATCATGGTAACTATGACTAATGAAAGCATTAATTTCAAAAATAATTTGTAAACCAAAATTCACATAATCACATTCATACATATCGACACCATAATCTCCAACAAAAATGTCTCCAACTTCAAATTAACTTGCAATAAAAATATTGTCTTGCTACATTCCGAAACCAAAATCCCTTTATAATGGAAAATATTCCATTTTATAATGAGTGATTGTTTACATCATTATATTTGCAATCATGAAATCGAGACAGTTTTACAAAAAGAGACTCTTCATATTCCGAATCCAAAAATAATATTACAATAACTAGAGAAGGAAACATCTAAAAGAAATTTTGAAATTTGTAATCATGAGATGCCATGTTCCTATAGTTGATCATGATATTCTTTCTAGAGGGAATGATATCTCAATATGCTTTCAATTTTGCTTGATTGTAATATTTCCAAGACTATTTCTCTATTGCAAACTTTGGTGGATACTTCTTCATAAAACTTCTCTATTGCATTCTTGACAAAGAAATAGATTTTGTGGGTGAGTCGGGTGGGTCTCAACAAGTGTTCTTCAATTGATTCTCTCTCAAATTGAAAAATATTCAGAATGTTTATTTGTCTAGTTTTCTTGTTTTCCTCCAACTCAACCATTCTTGTGTTGGCATATGTTGTTTCGTCTATGGACAACATTGGTCATATCCCTGCTTCTTTCACGAGGTCACTTGAACTAATCCATAGCTTCATGCAAGTGTTGGTTGTTTCCTTTATGGTAATATGTTCACTCTTAAAGAGAGGTTTGCAAGTGTCAAAGATAATCTAGCATCTAATTTTTTCCCTCTTGGAATATACTAAAATTGTGGTAGGTAGACATTTGTGCATATCTTTCCAAATGTGCATTTCCTCCAAGGCTTCACTTGCTTCTGGATTCATTTCCTTATTTTCTACCAATGTGCTTTGTAGACTGAGTTGTTCCTCTCACTTCGACCATATCCTATTCAGTATATTGAGGAGTTCATTCTTTCCTACAATGAGTTCATCACTCAATACTGATACGTATGCCTTGATATATTCTACAGTACATGTTGATTCCCTGGTCTCTTCTATGGCTATCTTGATTTTTTTGTTTTTCTTCTTCTAACTCATTGCTATGGGTGTCTCGTTGGATTTTCATCCTTTTCTCAAATTCTACATTCATCTAGTCTCTTTGTGCTTGCATATATCTGTTCATATTTTCTGTATTGAGACTGTCATTTGCTTTTGCGGATTTTTTGGAAATCTATGGTAAGATTATATTTCAAATCTCTCAACTCTGTCTCCAGTTCAATGACTCTATTTTTGGTAGCGTTGAGGGTGTTAGTTACCTCAAGGACATATGAGGATTTTATACCTACAAAAGCATGGAGTGAAGAGGCTTCTTAAACCATGTTTTCTTCAGGATCAAGCCCTACTTTCCATTCTACTACCCTCCCAAATATGATTTCAACATTGTGTCTTCTCCTCTTTTCATCTTGGTTGATATCTTCTCGATACTTCTTTTCATTTTATAAAAATAGTAGTCTCCAATGGATACTACAGATCCCTCAAAATTTAGGGCTTGAGAGGAGAAGGAGGAATCTCCTAGAATAGTACTTATGGGAGTGTATTATTGAGGGGGTATGTTCACAATGCCCATATTGGGTGTTGATGGAGAGCTAGGAGTCTGGCTTAAATTTTGCAATTGTTCCTACTTCAATAACTCGTCTGACTTCTTCTTAGCTTCAACTTCATTAGCTACCCATTTTTTCTCTACCTCATCAACTGATCTCTTGTATTATGTTTCATCGGCCAATCTCTTGGATTCTACTTCATCATCCAACCTCTTGGATTCTATCTCATCAACCAATTTCTTAGCTTTGGCTTCTTCTTGTTTCTTCTTTTGGAGCACATCCTACTGTGCCATTCAATCATGTTCTTTTCTACTCTTTGCCTCCTTAGCTTTCCTTCTCTGGTAATCCTGCTCAACTTGGAATATTTTTTGTTCTAACTTTTCCTCCTTCTTGGTTTTCTCCTGTTATCTGGTGATGTCACTATCCTGCTCTTGCTGAAACAATATATGGAACTAGTTTAGAGCTACCCTCTTTATATATTATTGTTCATGTTCAATTTCCCACTTGGCAACATCATGGGGTAAGTTATGCATGATTTCATCTTAAGAGAGGATCCCCTTAAACTTGTCCTCTTCAAAATCGACCACATGGATGTTGGAATTAGTGAGACCAATAAACTTGACATGGATGATTGCAAGATCATGAGGATCATGACCTTTGGGCTCTCCTAGGCATAGGATTAAATCTTGTAGGGCCTGTTCTTCTTTCCTTGCATGTTTTCCATTAGAAATAGTATAACTTTTGATGTGGATAGGCAAAACTCACTAAAGTTTTTTACTGCTAATTTGCAATAGTGTAGTGACCCCTGACCCCATGGTTTGGTATACAATATCCCTCATCAAAAAATGGTTTGGGAAAAATTAGGGTAAAAGGTGTGGGGATATAGTGGTTCCATACACCTTGATATATGAATAATATTTATAGAGAAACCAATCAGCTACCCCTTTCATCCCATTCTTGGATTTGAAGGAAATTATGTGTCTTGGGAAACCAAACAGAATAAAGTGCAGAAGGGATAGGAAGAGCTTTCATATGTCATAAAGTGTTTTCTGTAATTAATGCTTCATAACTCAGATTAGTATACATGGATGGGGGTTGGTTTTGGTCCGAGTTCCATCGTAGGTCAAAATATTGTAGAGAGGAGAAGATGGCATAAATCATGTAGGTTGACATATAAAAAAGGGCTTCTTCATACCTAGGATATTATTCATGTGTAGAAATATGTTGAAATACATGACATCTGCCCAATTGAATACTTTCATTGTCTTGATGATGGTGTGTGCCAAAGGTAACCAATCGGTTTGAAAATGTGTGATCTTTTCTTCTCCATATAGTCACAAAGCATGGCTACCAACATTTTGTAGGGCATCTTGAATCTGTGAGTATGAACTAGTTTATGGCCTTGTTTGAGGGTATCGTATTCATCGGCCCACCTTTGTTTTATTTTCTTAGCTGGTCCTTTGCTTGATTCAGAAAACCCTTTTAAGAATGTTTCATTGAGAGATCATGTGGGAGTGGGAAGATGATATCTCGAGTTGATGTCTTCAAGTCTCAGGGATTCTACCTGCTTCCCTTGTTTTATCATAATTGTCTTTGTGGTTATATAAAATTGTTTGAGGCACCATTGTGCTGCCTCAATTTATGGGAAAAATAGTGGTCGGACAACTACTAGTCTCTAGATGGATGTCGCATCTTAGGATATTATGGTAAAATCCCAAATTATCTTCATCTGCTGGGAAATCTATAGAAATGAAGATCTTGTAGATTTCTTCAGAACCAGGGAAGTGATATTCACCAGTGTGGTGATTAGTATCAATCACCAACACTTCAACTGGTCGAGATAATGATTCACGTCCTACAACTAACTGGAAGTAAATTGAGCCCTTTGGTATTTTTGGATTCTGTCTTGTCATGATTGATTATTAGTTGTTCTTTTATTGCCATGTTGAAATGAGTATCATTCAAATAAACATAACGTGTTAACTATTAAAAAAAATAAATAAATAGGATACGTGTGATTAAGCAGTGACAATAATCATGCAATAACACTCAATGAAAAATCAAGACATAACGAATGTTTCAGAAAATTATGATGTAAGATATGTCTGAAGAGAAAGGTTTATAGCTCTTAACGCACATTAAAAAATAGTAAATGTGCCATAAATTGGGTGTGATGGATTACTAAGAGGGGGGGTGAATTATTAATGGAGCAATTCAATCCTTTTTAACCACAAAATGCAAGTGTTATATCAATGTAGCATTGTCATACAATAGTTGCAGAGTAAATAAACAATGAACAAGTGGGCAATCATACCCATACATAGTTCACCGATGTTTTTACATGGAAACCCAAAGTGGGAGAAAAACACAAAATGATTTTTCTTATATGTATTTAATAATTACATTCATTGGAAGCACCAACTTCCTTTGTTTTCCAGCTAGAACTGGAAGGAGGCTCCAACCCCCTAGTTTCTCAGGCTACAACCTGAGGGAAGCTCCAACTCCCCAATTCTCTGGCTACAACCAGAAGGAGGATACAACCCCATATGTTCTCCAGCTACAACTAGAAGGTGGCTACAACCACCTTTCCTTGCCCCGTCCAACCACCCTGATGTAGAAGTAGAATGATGGAACCATTGTCACACTATCACTGTGAGATATACCATTGTAAATTTGTACCAACCTGTACCACTGACCTAAAACCAACCTTTACTACCGCGCTGCAATCAACCTGTACCTGAAATGAGCATGTATCAAACAAACACAACAGATACATGACCTGTAGTTCTTCAACATGTTTATGTATGTTCCCTATCTATTATGCAGCCTGTGTATGTATGGGTTTTGTCTATTATGCAGCATGTGTATACCCTATGAAAACTAGGGTTTTCTTTCATCTAAAAAATTCTAACCCTCTCCAATCTGCAACCTATCACTATATGTAGACTGTAACTGTACCATGTGCATGCATCCTCATTCATAACCTTTACCCAAAGCATATATATCTCTCTAGTCATGTGCCATACAAGTGTGTGTAATCATAAACAAGTATAATAACCCTCACATGATATAAAAATCAAACCCTTTCTGATATTCAACCTTTCAATACATCCACCACTTCACAAATACAAGATCTCAACCATGTTCCACAAAAACCCCTAAACATATGCCAAGAAATACAAGATGTTCCTCAACTATAACAAGAAGTATCGATGATAAATATTGATTATACCAAAACTATATTTCTATAGATTTGACTTATACATAAGATCCCATGCAACCACTAGTCTCTCTATGGAGAATCATCAAATCTCCATAACCATTTCTCATGCATACATCAAAATCCTACTACTCATAGAAATAAGACATTCCTTTTGAACCAATGGATAGATGTGATCTATCTGATCACTATAGACCTTCTTGGGAGCTTGATCTCATAATCGAGAACCTCGACATCTTCATCTTCTCAAATTTCTATGGCTTTACCCTCATGTATGCACCCTAATACATTGCTAGCATGCGTATGTACACCCCCTAATACATTTTTATCCTGAGTACACCTCATACCTTAGGGTTTTTTAGTATTCGATGTAATTCAAAAAATTTCACTGTCAACCCTTTGTGCTACCTCATAATTTCACAACTTTAGATGTATCAATGAGTACTTGCAATAAGCCTTACACAACAATAGATATTCAATATGCTTAAGTGTGATTAAATGAGAGACCTTTGCCTCTTATTTATACTTTCATGTAGCTTCCTCAATGGGTTACCTTCTAACCATCTTAACCCACTTTCTTTATTTTAGGGATAACCAACTTCTAACCACTTGTCCACTTAACTTGACCACTTTCCACAATTAGTAAGTTCTCCATTAACTTTATTATTTAAATAATTTCTTTTGCATCCACTTTGAATTATACCACACTCATCACTTCACTTTATTATTTAAATAATTTCTTCTTTGTAACCATTTTGACTAATTTGACCTTTTTCGGGCTTCTAGATGACTTATGAGGGTTCTTCAACTTCACATGGGCATAACTCTCTAACCGTGAGGAGTTATGTGATGTTCCACATACCACCGAAAATGGAATGGAATGTACTATCCATATAGAATAGTATTACTTGAAAATATATCAAACTCATACCATTATACATCAATCAAAATTGGGTCCATTACCCAAGCCTTTGTGCTACTAGAATTCAGTAACAGACTTTCTTCAAGGGCTAACATCAATGACAACCAACTCAATTAATCAACAATATCCCCCCTTTGGTATTGATGGAAACACTCTGATGAAATACTGAAGTCATGTCATGCAATACTAAAGTCATATCACTCATGCTACCCCTGGAACCATGCCTCTATTCTTTGCATCTGATAAATCTCTCCCCCTTTGTCATCAATGGAAAAGGAATCTTTCTATCTGGGGCTTCTCCCCCTAACTGAACTATCCTTTGGGATACTCCCCCTGACTGAACTCTTCCTGAAACTAATATTCCAACATGAACTGTCCTCTTTATGGTGCTTCCTTGTGTAAATCTAAGACATATAAGATAAGCATTAAAAAGAATTCATTTTGGAGTAGAAATTACTCAGAGCCTCTGGTGAAGATACTCAAAGGCTTCTCATGGAAGAAAATTTGTAAATATGTCTACCACTTGTTCTTTTGTGCCCACATATTCAACTATGATGTTCTTCTCTACAACTTGTTCCTGTAGAAAGTGATATTTGCTTGGAATGTGTTTTGTCTTGGAGTGCATCACCGGGTTCTTTGAGATACTGATGGTGCTTGTATTATCACAATAGAATGGAATGGGCTCATCACACTCAACCTGTATATATACTAGAGTTTGTTTCATCCATAGAACCTCTGCACAACATGTTGTTGCTGCGATATACTTTGCTTTGAACATAGTTACCAACTTAATGATAAATGTGACCTCAAAATGAGAACTCTAGCCCTTAAAACCCATATTTTTGTGTAAAAAACATGAAAATCAACCCCCAAATCAAAAAGTGGTGCTACCGGTAGCACCATTTTTTTAAACAGGGTCAAAATTACAACATTTTTTGAACATGGCCTTCGAAACTCAGACAGTAGCTCAAAAAAATCTTAAAATCAACACCTAAATCAAAATGTGATGCTAGGTAAAACAAATTGTTTTTTCCTAAACATGAAAATCATAGCTATTTATGACCTAATTGAAATTGTGATATTGACAACAAAACCCTATGTAAATAAACAACTCAAAATTGGACTCCATTGAAAATTTTTTTACAAAGTTTATTTTTTATTTTTTTAATTTACATTAAAAAATAAATAAATAGAAAGAACAAAATCTTCGCAAAAAAAAAATTTAATGACAAAAAAACACATTTAAAAAAACATATTCTAAATTCAATTAAAAAAATAAGAATAAAAGATTAAAA
>JZKD02S1161292.1:362177-378193 GCA_000966675.3 Picea glauca | reverse complement strand
GGAACACCATACTTCTCTCCATCTTGAATAAGCTCTCTTGCCCAAGCAGGATTTCTTTTATGGGAGAAGGTCATTTGAGGAGGTTCTTGAACTTCTATTATATCATGATCTTCAGAAGTCTCCTCATGAGGGGAAGTTACAACTTCCCTTACAGGTTCTGCAACTCTAGGAACTTCCCTCACAGACTTTGTCATCCTAGGATTTACAGGTTCCTCTTCATATACCTCTTCAAGATGGCATCTTCTCGATTTCTTAAGTGCAGCTTCTTCATAAAAGGTCACATCCCTGCTAATCTCAATATGGTGGTGACCAGGTATGTAGATTCTGAAGGCTTTGGATACCTCACAGTATCCCACAAATATTCCCTTCTTTTCGGAGGGCTCCAGCTTGTTTCTTTTCTCTTTTGGTATATGGATAAACACTGGATAGCCAAATATTTTGAGATGGCTTACCTCTGGCTTCTTCCCGGTGAACATTTATTCTGGGGTCTTGAACCCAATTGCACTATGGGATAATCTGTTCTTCACATAAACAACTGTTATTGTTGCTTCTGCCCATAATCACATAGGAAGATCTTGATCATGAATCATGGTCTTCACAACTTCCATAATCGTTTTGTTCTTCCTTTCAGCTACACCGTTTTGTTGGGGTTTATAAGGATTAGTTAGTTCCCTCTTGATCCCCACATCTCTGCAGAAGCTTACGAACTCCTTTGAGGTACATTCTCCTCCATTATCTGACCTGAGTATCTTAATCTTTCTTTCGGAAAGATTCTCTATCAAGGCTTTGAATTCCTTGAATTTATTGAATACTTAATCTTTAGATTTTAAGAAATATATCCAGGTCTTACGAGAATAATAAAAAATAAATGATACATAGTATACATACCCGCTAATGGAGGACGATGGCATTGGGACACACATGTCAGAATGGATGAGTTCCAATGCTCCTTCTACTTTGTTGTCCCTCTTTGGAAAGAGGTTCTTGATGTTCTTCCCTTGATCTCATCCATTTCATATGCCTTCCTGATCAACCTTCAGTTCTGGTAAACCTATGACATCTTTTCATATGTAAGGTAGTGCCTTGCAGTTGATGTGGGCCAATATTCTATGCCAAAGTTCGCATGAGTTTTCGATGGCATGGGTCATAGCAGTTTCTAGGTGACCCTTCAACTTATATAAACCATTTTCTTCACTTCCAATGATGATTTCTTCATTTAAGGTTTCTCCCTTAGCCCACATAAGAACTTATCCATCTATGAAGGAAACTCTATAGCCTTTCTTTTCTAAAGATGATATGGAGAGTAAGTTATTCTTTAGGCCCAGTACATAGAGTATGGCCTTCATTGTTATTGAGTTTTCTGAATCTAGCTTGTAGTTTGATTTTCCTATTCCCTTTATGGGATATTGATAATCATCTCCAAGAGTTACTTTCTAAGAAAACTTCTTTTATGAAATACAAGAGAGAGTATTTTTCTTACCCATCATATGCTTTGATGCACCGCTATCAATGAGCCATGTGTCCTCTCTAGGAGATACAGATCCTGAGAGAGCTGAGATCAAGACATGGTCCTTAATCATCTTCATAGGTGGTTCTTCATCTTTGGCAATGTGAGCATGTTTCCTTTTGTGCTTCCTCTTGTACTCTTATCTTATGACTGGACAATTATTGTCCTTGTGTCCCATATTATCACAATGATAGCATTGTATAGATGAGAGATCTCATCCCTTGCGTTGTCCTTTCTTCTAAAAATTTCTTGAATGAGATTCTTGGTTGTTGAACTTGTTTGATGGTTGCAGTTCTCTATGAGATTCCCTTTTGAAGTAGGGTTTTTTCCTTCCTCCTTTTGTATGAGTAGCTAGGGCTTGATCATCATCCCTTGCTAGTAGTGCTTCATGATTGACTACCCTTGTCTCTTCTTAGGTGCATTCTTCCCATAGGATTTCAAACTGTAGTTTTTCCTTTCTGGCACACACTGACTGGATGAAGGCATCCCAAGGTCTTGCAAGACCATTTAGGGAAGTTATTACAAATTTGTATTCATCGATGGTGTCTCCAATCGATTTCAACTGTTCTTTTATCTCGGATATTCGGGAGAAATATTCTTGAATCATTTCTCCTTTTTGCATCTTGGTATTCTTCAACTAAGTTCTGAGATTCATCTTTCGATTGATGTTCTTTCCTTCATATAGCTTTCTTAGAGAATCAAACATCTCCTTCAAGGTTTTCTTTGACGATACATACAGGATTAGGTGGTATTTGATTGAATCTGTAATGATTCTCTGAGCCCTGATTGAGTCCTTCTGATGCTTCGCTTTCTCTATGGCATCTTCAGGTTCCTCCACTTCTTCTTTTATAAATCTTGATAGGTCATTCTCTACAAGGATCAAACCGATCCTATACTTCTAGGCACAGAAGTTATCTATGCCTTCTAATTTCTCAACAAGCTTTGTGCTTGCAGACATCTTGTACTTTCGACAACAAAAATAACCAAAAACTGAAAGTGCTCAAAATCAAATTTTGACCTTACTAGGAGGTGCACTTAGCTGAGGCGAGTAGCCCAGTGTCCTCGAATCTGAGAAAATCCAAATTTTACCCTGTCAAATATGATCTACGGATTTCTGGACTGGTACTTCTGGTACTTTTGGTACTGGTTTTCTGGTACTTCTAGTACTTTTGTGAAACTAGGGTTTCACTTTTTGGGAGATCCAGCCACTGAAAAGGTGCACTCTAGGTTCCAAATTGATCCTTGATGGAGGGTGCAACTTTCTAGGAGGTTAGGGAGCTGAAAATATTCACTTTTGCAAAACCCTAATTTTTTGGTACGGTAACAATGACGTTTTTCCTCTTGCAAATAATGCTTTCTTCAGGTTGGCTCTGATACCATGTTAATGTTTATGTCATTATTATAGTTCTTTGCATTTCAATAGATAAGCGCATAATAAGAACAAGATCACTGAGAAATACACATTCACAAGAGACACAACATTTATCCTGGGAAATCCTCTGGGGGAAGAAAACCGAGCAAAAACTTCCTTATCATAAATAGCTTATACAATGTTCAAGAGATAACTTAAACCAATACAGAAAGTCCTCCCAAAGAGATGCACCACCCTTCTTCTCCTCTCTCCAACTGGTAATTGAAGCTTGCCTCATAAGAGAATGAGCAAGTGAGTTGTGTATTTGAAGTGAGGCACTAGGCTCTTATTTATATTAGACTGGCACGTGTGAAAGGTCACAACTAGCAGGGCCGACCTCTCTCTCTGGGTGGGTAGACCCACCTTTAATTAATTATGGGTCTTCCATTATAACTGTTGGGGTCGACTTCTTATTCTGTCCTTTGTAATTGTTAGATGACCAATCCGCAAAAGGGGATTTGGTCCTTATACAATTACCGACATGATTAATCCTCAATGGGGATTAATATAATAACAATAATAATAATAATAATGACATGATTAATCCGCAATGGGGATTTAATCCAATAAAAAAATAATAATAAGAATGCTCTTCACAGTTACATTATTTCAACACCAGTATCAAAGACTCCCTATCAGATGAGCACACCATAACTGAAAGAACTGAAAATATAGCTTGAAGAACTTTTAAATAAGGGGTACATATTCTCAAGTGTGTCACCTTAGAGTTCCCCAGTGTTATTTGTGAAGAAGAAAGATGGTATCCTCTACCAAGGATTGATTTTTTCTTCGATCAGTTGAAGGATGCAAGGATATTCTCAAAGATAGATCTCAGGTCAGGATACCATCAGCTAAGGATTAAATATGAAGACATCAGAAAGACCTCTTTGAGGACAAGGTATGGTCATTATGACCTCATTGTGGTGCCCTTTGGGTTATCAAATGCACCAGTTGTTTTCATGTGCTTAATGAAACGTGTTTTTCGAGAATATTTAGACAAGTTTGTCATTGTATTTTTGGATAAAATCCTTGTATATTCCAAGACATAAGAAGAGCACAAGCATCACTTGAGGATGGTGTTACAGGTGCTAAGAGATCACCAACTTTTTTCTAAATTGTGCAAGTGCTCATTTTTCCAAAATCGAATTCACTATTTGGGGCATATAATATCCAAAGGGGGAATAACAGTAGACCCTAAAAATATTGAATCCATTAAAGGGTAGAAAACACATAAGAATGTGATAGAATTCAGATCCTTCATGGGTCTAACTGGCTACTATAGGAGATTCATTACAAGATTTTCGAGGATTTCTTACTCAATCACTTCCTTGCAAAGAAAAGGGGTAAAATTTCAATGGAAAGAAGAGTGTGAAAAGAGATTCCAACAATTGAAGTAGTTGTTAATTAGTTCTCCAATTTTGAGGATTGTAGATCCAAATGAAAAGTTTTTGGTTTGCACATATGGATGAAAAGCAGGACTGGGTGGAGTCCTCAGTCAAAATGGGTTTGTGATATGTTTTGAATCCAAGAAATTGAAAGAGCATGAAAGGCTCTATGCCACTCATGATTTGGATTTGGAAGCCATAGTACACGCTTTAAATAAATGGAGACACTAACTCATGGGAAAGAGGTTTAAGCTGGGGATAGACCATAATGGTCTAAAATACTTGTTTGATCAACCTACTTTAAAATCTAGGCAAAGAAAATGGTTGGGATTCCTCTATGAATATGAATTTGATATCAAGCACATCAAAGGAAAGGAGAACAAAGTGGATGATGCAATTAGTAGGAGAGTTCATGAACTACATGCTACAACCATCAACATGTATCAAACCAATCTTAAAAACAAATTTTTGGAAGCTAAAAAGGTCGATTTGTAGTACATGGAAATGTTAACAAAGTTACAACAAGGTAATATGCTACAAAAAATAGAAGATTATATATTGGAAGTTGATGGAATACTCCTATATAGGAATAGAATTTATGTACCCAGTTTGTAACACCCTCAACCACCCAGGATAGACCATGCTACTACAAATAATGCTATGATACCATTTTGTAACGTCTCTAGCCACCACACAGGCTGGGAAACACCACAAAGGAAAGATGTATGATACACACACAGACACACACACACACACACACACACACACATATATATATATATGATGATGAAATTTTAAACAGACATAACATTATTTTCATACACATATTCATGTGGAAGTGACATTAATACATACATGCAATAACACAAGCAATTATGATAACATTATAACACATGTACAAGATACACATCACACAAAGATCAAATATTTGGTACTTTTATTTTAATAGATGACCACCAACTATGTGCAGACCTTCCATGAACCTCCCAGCCTTAGACCATGCTACTCATCACGCTCAACAGTGGGTCACCCCTGAGATGGGACTAAACTCCACATAGGGAAAAGGAATCCTAGACTAGGTTGAGGCTATGGAAAACTCCATAGAAAAAATGGAAGGATTCTCTCTAAGGAGCCTACTTACACCCACTGCTCATGGACTTTCATTCCCCACATGCATGTTCCACCCTGAGAATATGAACCTCACTATTCCACAGTCCATCAGCTGCTTACTTCCCTTTCAGGGATTTAGCAATAGGTTGGATCAAGAATTCTCAAAGCTTCATAGCGGCTTCTGAAATCACTTACCAACAAACTCTCTCACCTGGAGAGAGTTTCTCATAGGATTGACAACCTGCTTCTTCAACCACGGGCCTGATAACCCACCTCTTCAACCATAGGCATGAAAACCTGCCTCTTCAATCCACAACAACCAAAATCGGGTAAGGCAAGGGGTTCACAATGGAGGAAATGGCTTTGGTTGCATTTTTGTTCAGTGCGTGTGTGAACTGCACAAGGGATGGTTGGAATGCTGAGGATGTTGTAATATCACTTGGCCGAACCCAATTGTAAATGTAATATAAGTATACATAAGCTGGTGAGTTGTTTTGACATCATTTTGTAATGCACTTCCCATGGCATAGTGCGCGCGTGAACTACGCAGTAAAATAATGCAGTATGCGCATTCCCGGATACTGCGCACAGTAACTAAAATGTGCGCAGTATGGAGGAAAACAAGCCTTGTGTATATGCTATGTGTTATAGGCTGGTGAGCCAGTTATTATAAGTTGGGATGCTTATGTTTTGGTATTAGGCCAAAGTCCCTAGATGTTAAAGGCGAGTGCTCCTATTTTGTACATGTCTCATGATTAATATAAAATACATTGTTGCATGAAGACCTACCATGATAAAATATATGGGGGACTTAACTTCACCAGTTAGGGAAAGGGCTAAGCTAGATATCTTAAGTCGAAAAGGGAATATTATATTAATATTTCCTAAAGAATAAAGTATGGATAATTATTTTATCCTAAGTTCTAAAGTTGGGGACAAGTGGACCAAAGTAACTTCTGATATGACAAGTGTCAAGTTGGGGACATGCATTCATATCATGGGTGGAATTATCTCATTTGGTCACTTTTCAAGGAGATTCTTACCAATGGCTTGACCATCATTCTCACCATCACTTTTTCACAAAGAATTTTCATAGTGATTCCTTCCTTCACTTAGTTATCCAGTCAATGATTCCATGACCATTTTCACTCACGCAGTCAGTTATCTTTGAGACATCCATTTCACCATATCTGAGCCTGTTTCCATAACCTTTTTTGGTTGGGGTAACTGGTTAGCTTGGAGCAGGATTGAAGAAGAGGGTTGTCAGGCCCGTGAGCAATTCTTTAAGCAAGAGAATTGATGGGGATTGATTCCTAAAGGTGCTAAACTGTAGCTACAGTGCTATGAGACTTCCGGTCCGACCTATTGCTGAAGCCCTGGAAGGGAAGTGGGGCAGTCGAGGGACTGTTGAGAAGAGAAGGGGCACACTTCCTTGGGTGGCAAAGGCATGTGGGGAATGAGAGGTTGTAGGCTGTTAGTTGAGTGAGCACCTGAGATAGAGTATTTCCTGTTGTCCATGAGCCTTAGTTTGGTTAGGAACCCTTTACCTGGGTGGCGTTCAGTCCCATCTCGGGGGTGACTCACTGTTGAGTGTGATGAACAATGTAGTCTAAGGTTGGGAGGTTTGTGGATGGTATATACACAGTTGGTGATAATATTTCCAAGATAAGTACTAATCGTATGATAACATGATATGTTGCATTGTTATTTACGTGCTTATGTTACGGTTTATCATATAAGTGATTATAATTGCCTGTATGTTTATGGGTATTTTCCTGTATATGATGCATATCTATGGTTATTGTTATTTCAATATAAATTCATATATTATAGAATTTAATTGTTTGTTTATGTTTAAATGTAAAGCTTCTGCAAGAGTGTTGTATGTATATGTTTAAGTTACATGCAGTTTAAAGAGAAAATTATGTGGCATATCTCAATT
This sequence comes from Picea glauca, assembly GCA_000966675.3. NCBI lineage: Eukaryota > Viridiplantae > Streptophyta > Pinopsida > Pinales > Pinaceae > Picea > Picea glauca. The sequence goes on along the minus strand of JZKD02S1161292.1, from coordinate 370,838 downwards.
GATAACTGGGCATGTTACCATATGTTCCTCAGTAAGAGAATGAAAGCATTCACTAGATTAGCATGACCCGACCTATTTAAGGCTAGGGATGTTACCAAATGGTGTCAGAGCATGAGAGATTTCTCTGGAGTGGCATCCCCTGGCCTACAGGTGGTCGGGGGAACGTTACAAATTGGTATCAGAGCTTCAGTTTCAACACTGAGCCTGGATGGGCCAGAGGGGTTCATTTGAAGAAAATATTCATAGAAGAGTAACTTCAAAGTGACCAAAAGTCAAGTCATGGAGCATCCATGGAAAATTTTGGCGAGCAAGCGCACACGGTAAATTTTGGCACCGCGGGGAAAATGTTGGCATTCAAGTGTGCGTGGTAAATTGTGGCACCACGCAGAATATTATTATGTGTGGATACACACGCTGAGTTTAGCCTTGCACGATGAGCACACACATAGTAATGTTCACATGGGGTGCGCAAGTATGGCTTAACACAGGGGAGTTTTATTGGTACGCGCATAGTATGAGTATAAGTTGTCTCGCGACAGTGTATTCAATGGTGCGCGCAAACAATTGTGCGCGATGGAACATATTGAACTTTGACATGGTGCAATGCATAGGGTGAAATGCATGTGAAGTATCAGTGCATGATACCAAAACTATGTGCAGTGGATATTGGTGCACAACACAAAAGTAGTGCATGCAAGTTGTTGGCGTGAAAGAGAAGAAATGCATAGTGGATATAGGTGTGTAGAAAAGCATTTTACCTTGTGATAGTGCTATGTATGATAAATCTAAATGTATAGGTATAATTTTAGTGCACGCGAAGTCACTTGGAAGGCAATGAGTCTGAGTTTAAATTGCATAATATTAGAAGAAAAAGAAACACACAACCGCATCGAAGCATTAATTAAAAATAATTATTAGTTTTATATCCCCCCGATTCATATAGATGAAAGTGAAATATAAGCTTACAAGAAAAGCATACTATAAAAGAAAATAATATTCATAACACCACGAGATAGAATTTTGTAATAAATAGTCTAAAATTTGCTTCTGTAATCATATTAATCACAAAATTACAAAAGGGGGATGACATCAGTTATCCTGTTGTAAAAAGGGTCGTTTAAGAACTTGCATATCATATCTGGTGCTCCTTACCTCTGCTATCAGCTGTTCAATTTTTTTTTGAAACATACTTAATTTTAGTTGAAGACTCACTTTAGCTTAGCGATCTCCTCCTTTAAAGAATCTAACTAGACCGGTTGATTCTCTCCAACACTTTTGACTATTTCAGTCGTGGATTCCTCCTTCTTCTGTCACTTTCTCCTTTTCTTCTTAGTGTCTGGCCTGTTGATGACTAAATCCTTCATAGTGGTATTCATCCTAACTTCCAACTACGAGTCTATAGCTATCCCTGTGTGGAATTTAGTCGATAGAATGTGCACAAGAACCCTTTCCTCCTTATTCGTAGGAAAGTCTAGCATGTTGCCTGAATAACCAGTCTCACTCGATTTAGCCTTGTCCATGTATCTCCGGTTGTGGATACCAAAATGATTTTATAGAGAGAACAAAGTCGATCAATTGGGAGATTACTTCAGTTATGGATATGTAGATACCTTCATACTTGAGGATTGGTAGTTATAGAATTCTAATTATGAAGCGCAGATGGATTATGTACAAGAGCATTGGGTTTCCATGCTCAGCTAATCCATTTCGAATGATTATCTTTGAGTTCATTACATGGCGGCGTTTAGCTGATGTCACATGGTTGTGAAATACCAAACGAGTGAAGCGGGGTGATCTGACTAGCCGTCACCCACTCCACGAGTGGTGGATTTGACATGTTGAGACACATGATACCACGTCTTGGTGAAAGTGGTTTCGACAAAACACCTTCCTGTAAAGATGTATCTATGAAGGCACCACGCGTCTATGATTTCAAGACTTGGGCCTTATCTATAATTTTCATGGTGATAACACTAGGAAATCGAGAGAGATAATTCTGATGTATATATTGAACCAAAATGGTTCATATTTTTCATGAATTATTGAATTGTTATCCTGATAAGTTTCGATGGTTGCACATTTTACAAAATTAACAACAACTATATAAAATCAGACCAGTGCAGAGTCCATAGGAATGGAAGAAGCACAGGGGAATTTCAGTCAGCAAGATGAGAGAAGAGGGGTGGATGTCCATTTGGGCATTGAAGAAACGAACTCCAACGAACATGGAGAAGAAAGGAATGAAAACATGAATATGGATGAGACCATTAAGAATTTGCAGAAGGATGTCCAAAGCCATAAAGCTGATAATGAAAGGCTTATGAGAGCCAAAGAGAAACAGGATGACTTCAACATGAATTTATTGGAGGGTTTGAACATAATAGAAAAGAAATTGGTTAAAGAGAGTGTCTCAAGTAAATCTAGAAGTCACAAGCCTTCGGATGAGAAAATAAAAGAAAAAAGTGTTAGTAGACATCACCATCATTCCCAAAGGCATTCCAATAAGAGAGCAGGCAACAACTCAAATCTATCCCCTGTCATAAGGTATAAGAGGTCTGGGGTGGATGTGTTATGATGAGAAATGAACAAAATCAAACATCCTACATTTGATGGTGAGCACAAGAAGGATGGATATGCAAAAACATGGTTGTTGGGCATGAGAAAGTATTTTCAATTGCATAATTATTCTTCTCATGCAGAAGGTAGAATTGTTATCTATCAACTCAAAGGAAAGGCCTCCATGTGGTGGGATCAACTTGTGCAGGTGCAACACATTGAAGAGAAAAGTTTTACTTGGAGGGAATTCAAGAAGTATTTTGAGAATAAATACTTGACTAAGAGATACTATGACAAGAAAATGAAAGAGTTATTTGAACTCAAGCTTGGAAGTATGACCATAGCTGAATATGAGAGAAGGTTTATGGAACTGCCGAAGTATGTCTCTTTCATCAAGGATGAGATAGTCAAAATTCAAATGTATTTGAGTGGATTTCCACCGTTCATCAGTGACAAAATATAGTATGATGATCCCAAGACATTAGAAGAGACCATAAGGAGAGATAAATGCCTATATGATCAGCAAAAATCAAGGCCAGATTTCCAAAAAGCTTGGGAAGACAATAAGAAATTCAATATGGACCAGAGATAGAATGGATCTAAGCCACCATTCTTTAGAAATAATCCACAAGGACAACAAACGCCTAAAGGACCCAGAATGATTGACATAGGGAGTCAAGGGCCAAGACAACCACCTATTCAATGTTGGGGTTATAAAGGAGATCATAGGTTTAGAGATTGTCCTCACAGAGGTGAAAAAGGTAGGGTTGTTCACAATGTATAGCAAGATGAAACAATGGATGACATGGGAAGATATGTGCCAAGGATTTATGCAACCTTGAACAACAAGAAAGAAGAGTATCAGTCCCACATGATTGAAGTGGAATATATGATCAACAACAAAACCATTGTTATTTTAATTGATTCAGGAGCTAGTCATAGTTATATAGACCCTAAGATGGTGGAAAGTTTGCAATTTCCAAGAATCAAGCATGGGAAATCCTAGTTGGTGCAACTGGCTACTAGAGCTAGAAGAAAAGTTAATGAGATGGTTAAGTCATGCCTCATAGACATGAATGGACTGAACACCAAGGAATATTTAAACATATTGCCTTTAGGTTCCTATGACTGTCTAATTGGGATGGATTGGTTGGACCAACATCACACTCTCTTAGACTGTCACAACAAAGCATTTACTTGCCTGGATGAGGAAGGGAAACTAAGGAAAGTATAGGGAATTCCTAGGGTAGTAACCATTAGAGAAATTTTAGCATTGCAGCTAAAGAAATGTTACATAAAAGGGTGTCAAATAATTGCATCTCATTTGGCAGAGACACCTAGAGATAAGGTGAAAAATTTGGAGGATTATGCAGTCCTGGAAGATTTTGAAGATGTGTTCAAGGAGGTACGTAGACTACCCCCAAAGAGAGACATTGATTTCTCTATAAATTTAATGCCTGGAGAAGCGCCAATATCAAAGACTCCTTACAGAATGAGTACACTAGAATTGAAGGAGTTGCAAATGCAGCTTGAAGAACTTCTGAAGAAGGGGTATATACTCCCAAGTGTGTCACCTTGGGGTACCCTAGTCTTTTTTGTGAGAAATAAATATGGAACACTAAGGTTTTGCATCGACTTCATACAGTTGAATAAAGCGTGTTAAGAACAAGTATCCTCTGCCAAGGATTGATGACCTCTTTGATCAATTGAAGGATGCAAAGATATTTTCAAAGATAGATCTCAGATCAGGATACCATCAGGTAAGGATTAAAGAAGAAGATATCAACAAGACCACCTTCAGGACAAGGTATGGTCATTATGTGTTCATAGCGGTACCATTTGGGTTGTCAAATGCACCAGTTGTTTTCATGTGCTTATTGGATGGTGTTTTCTGAGAGTATTTGGACAAGTTTGTCATGGTCTTTTTGGATAACATTATTATATATTCCACATCAGAGGAAGAGCATGAACATCATTTGAGGACAGTGTTGCAAGTATTAAGGTAACATCAGTTGTATGCCAAATTGAGAAAGTGCTCATTTTATCAGAAACAAATTCATTATTTGGGGCATATCATTTCAAAGGATGGGATAGCAGTGGAGCCTGAGAAGATAGAGGCCATTAGAGAATGGTTAGCACCGAAGAATGTGACAAAGGCGAGATCATTCATGGGTCTTGCAGGCTACTACAGAAGATTTATTGAAGGATTCTCAAATATTTCACACCCAATCACGTCTTTGCAAATAAAGGGAGTGAAGTTTCAGTGGACACTGGATTGCGAGAAGAGTTTCCAACACTTGAAACAATTATTGACAAGTGCTCCAATATTAAGGATCACAGACCCAGATGAAGACTTCATCGTATGCACCAATGCATGTAATGAAGGACTTGGTGGAGTCCTTAGTCAAAATGGGTTTGTCATATGTTATGAATCAAGGAAGTTGAAGGAACATGAAAGAAACTATGTCACTCATGATTTGGAGTTGGCAACCATACTGCATGCCTTGAGGAAATGGAGACACTACCTCATGGGAAAGAGGTTTGAGCTAAGAGCAGACCAGAATGGTTTGAAATATTTATTTGATCAGACAAATCTAAATAGTAGGTAAAGCAAATGGTTTGAATTTCTAAGTGAATATGAATTTGATATAAAGCATATCAAGGGGAAGGAGAATAAAGTGGTTGATGCACTCAACAGTAAGGTTCATGAATTACATGCTACAACCATTAACATATATCAGATTGATATTAAAAGAAAATTTATGGAGGTTGAAAAATATAGATCTGTAATACAGAGAATTGGTAGCAATGCTACAACAGGGTAAGATGCCACAAAAGGTGGATAATTATAATTTGGGAATAGATGGAATACTATTTCACAAGAACATAATTTTTGTTCCAAATGTCTAGGACCTGAAATGTATGATTTTGCATGAAATGAATAATGTTCCTTATGCAGGGCACCCTGGATATCAGAAAACCATGGCTGTGATCAAGAGCCATTAATTTTGTCCATGTATGAAGAAAGAGATCACTGAATACATCTCTAGATGTATCGTATGCCAGAAAGTTAAAGCTAAGAATAGGAACTCAACAAGGTTGTTGCAACCTTTACCCATTCCTGAATGGAAGTGGGAAGTGGTGAAAATGGATTTTATTACGGGATTGCATAGAACATGCAAGATGCATGATTCGATCATGGTGGTGGTGGAAAAGCTTATGAAAGATTCCCATTTTATTCCACTGAAAAATACTCACAAGGCAGTAGATGTTGTTGATATTTTCATGAAGGAAGTGGCACGATTGCACGGGATTCCTAAAACAATTGTGTTCGACAGAGACCTGAAATTCACCTCGAATTTATGGAAAGGATTGTTCAAAGGATTCAAAATGAATCTGAACTTTAGTATAGCTTATTATCCCGAGTCTGATCGACAGACATAAAGGGTGAACAAAGTGATAGAAGATATACTGAGAATGTATGTGATGGAAAAACCATTGAAATGGGAAGACTACCTACACTTGGTAGAATTTGCTTACAACAATGGGTATCAGACATCATTGAATATGATCCCATTTGAAGCACTTTATGGTAGAAAGTACAATACTCCAGTGAGTTGGGATAATCCAGCTGACAAGACAGTAGTTGGGCCAGATCTTCTCAAGAAAATGAAGGACCAAATGATAAAAATTAAGAAGAATTTAAAAGCTACCCAAGATAGACAAAACATTTATGCCAATAAGAATAGAACCCACAGAGAATTCAAAGTGGGTGATCATGTTTTCCTAAAAGTAAAATCTAACAGGATTTCCCTGAAGCTGGGAAGCTGTGCCAAGTTGACAACCAGATTTTGTGGGCCATTTGAAATCTTAGAGAGGATTGGTCCAATTCCTTATATGATTGCATTGCCTGCATCTATGTATGTTCATAATGTCTTCCATGTATCATTGCTAAAGAAATGTATACCTGATGTTAATCATGTTATTGACTGGAATGTGATTCAGGTGGAGCAAGAGGGCACTTTTCAAGTGCATCCGTTGCGCGTTTTGTACCAAAAATTCAAGCAGCTCTGGAACCGAGCCATAGGGATTGTAAAGGTTCAATGGACCTGGTACAATCCCGAGGACACTACTTGGGAGCATGAGAATGCAATGTGGACAGAATACCCACATCTTTTTGAATATTTTTGAAAACTCTGTTGTATATGGGTGTATGATGCACTAAGGACAGTGCACAAATAAGGGGAGGGGATTGTAATATCCCTCAGCCGAACCCAATTGTAAATGTAATATATGTATACATAAGCTAGTGAGTTGTTTTGACATCATTTTGTAATGCACTTCCCATGGCATAGTGTGCGCGTGAACTGCACAGTAAAATGATGCAGTATGCACATTCCTGGATACCGAGCGCAGTAACTAAAGTGCATGCAGTATGGAGGACAATGAGCCTTGTGTATATGATATGTGTTATAGGTTGGTGAGCTAGTTATTATAAGCTAGGATGCTTATTTTTTGGTATTAGGCCAAAGTGCCTAGATGTTAAATGCCAATGCGCCTATTTTGTACATGTCTCATGATTAATATAAAATACATCATTGTGTGCAGAACATCCACAATAAAAGAGATGGGGGACTAAACTTCACCAGTTAGGGAAAGGGAGGGCCAAAAGTCAAGGGAAAGGGCTAAGCTAGAGAGCTTAATCCAAAAAGAAAATATTATATTAATATTTCCTAAAGCATAAAGTATGGATAATTATTTTATCCTAAGTTCTAAAGTTCGGTACAAGTGGACCAAAGTAACTTTCGATATGACAAGTGTCAAGTTGGGGACATGCATTCATATCGTAGCGGGACTTAGCTCATTTGGTCACTTTTCATAGGGATTTTTACCAGCATCTTGACCATCATTCTCACCATCACTTTTTCACAAAGAGTTTTCACAGTGATTCCTTCCTTCACATAGTTATCCAGTCAATGATTCCATGACCATTTTCACTCACGCAGTCAGTTATCCTTGAGACATCCATTTTACCATATATGAGCCTATTTCCATAACCTTTTCCGGTTGGTGTACTTGGTTAGCTTGGAGCGAGATTGAAGAAGCAGGTTTTCAGGCCCGTGAGCAATTCTTCGAGCGAGAGAATTGTTGGGGATTGATTCCTGAAGGTGCTAAACTGCATCTACAGTGCTCTGAGACTTCCGGTCCGGCCTGTTGCTGAAGCTATGGAAGGGAAGTGGGGCAGTCGAGGGACTGTTGAGTAGAGAAGAGGCACACTTCCTTGGGTGGGACATGAATGTGGGGAATTAGATGTTGTAGGTTGTTAGTTGAGTGAGAACCTGAGACAGAGTCTTTCCTGTTGTCCGTGAGCCTTAGCCTGGTTAGGAACCCTTTACCCGGGTGGAGTTCAGTCCTAGCTCTGGGCTGATTCACTGTGGAGAGTGATGAACAATGTAGTCTAAGGCTGGGAGGTTTGTGGATGATCTGTATGTAGTTGGTGAAAATATTTCCAATATAAGTACCAATCATATGATAAAATGATATGTTGCATTTCTATTTACGAACTTATGTTACGGTTTATCATATAAGTGATTATAATTGCCTGTATGTTTATGGGTATTTTCTTGTATATGCTGCATATCTATGGTTACTGTTATTTCAGTATAAAGTCGTATATTATAGAAAGTAATTGTTTGTTTATGTTTATATGTAAAACTTCCACAAGAGTGTTGTATTTATATGTTTAAGTTGCATGCAGTTTGAAGAGAAAATTTATGCGGCATATCTCAGTTGATAATTGGGTATGTTACCATTTGTTCCACAGTAAGAGAACGAAAGATTTCCCTAGAGTAGCATGGCCTGGACTGTTTAAGGCAGGGGATGTTACCAAATGGTTTCATAGCATGAGAGATTGCTTTAGAGTGGCATCCCCCGGCCTGCGGGTGGCCAGGGGAATGTTACAGATGCGATCATGGGAAACTAAATGGCCAGACTAGTCAGAATGCTAAGAGGGAGCAAGAAGAAAGTTGAGAATGGTCGGTATGCTGAATCATGAGAGATTCACAATGGTGAGAGATAAATCCTCAGGAACGTGGGCCAAATGCT
>JZKD02S1161292.1:341714-362119 GCA_000966675.3 Picea glauca | reverse complement strand
CAATGGAGGCAATGGATGGTTATGTCAAGGCTCTCCCTGTCTCAATCCATGCATCAATGGGGAGTATGGTTGATCTCTCCAATGATGACCATTGCGAGAGTGGTGAGGGAACCCCCAACGAAGTGACTTTACCACCTAAAAATTTCATGCGCACAGGTTGACACATTTCTTCTTGAAGCTGCATGAGTTCCACTTAACACTTGTTCCCTTTCCCAAGGAACTTAGGATAACTGGGTTTATTTCCCAACTTTAGTATTTTCAGAAATACATTATAATACTCCCTTGGGTTAATCCCTCAATCTTAGCCCCTCTTTCCTGGCCTCTCATCCCCATCCCTTTACCTAACTAGTGGAGCTTAGTACCCCATAACTCTTTCTTCGTGGTCGGTCCACACACAACAATGTTTTTTTTATTTTTATTAATAATATGTATAATTACATAAAAAAAATCAAGCCCACTGGCCTTAGCATATAGGCTCTCCAACATAATAAACACATAATCATACCATCTTATAATTACTTGGCTCACCATCCTATAAACATAATTACATTTCATAAGGTCTCAGCCTTGAGGTATTACAATCCCCTCCCCTTATTTTTTGCATTGTCCTCCGTGCAAATCATTTACATAACATCAACAAGATTTTCAAAATATTAAAAAATATGTGGGTATTCTACCTGCATTGCATCTTCATGCTCCCATGTTGCATCATCGGGACCGTACCAGGTCCATTAGAACTTTACAAGCCCTATGGCTCATTTCCAGAGTTGTTTTATTTTCCGGTCTAGAATGCGTACCAGATGCACTTGAAAAGTGATTTTTTTCTCCACCTGAATCACATTCCAATCAATAAAATGATTAGCATTAGGTATATATTTCTTAATAAATGACACATTAAATACATTATGTATAGACATAGATGAAGGAAATGAAATCATATAAGCTACTAGACCAATCCTCTCTAGGATTTCAAATGACCCACAATATCTGGCTGCCAACTTGGAACAACTTCCCAACTATAGGGAACTTTTGTTGGCTTTCACCTTCAAGAAAACATGATCACCCACTTTAAATCCCCTATGAGTTTGGTTCTTGTCAAAATATATTTTCTTCTTGTCTTGGGAAGCCTTCAAGTTCTGTTTAATATTCATCATTTTCTCTTCCATTTTTTTGAGCAAATCTGGCCCAATTATTTCTCTATCAACTGGTTTGTCCCGGCTTACTGGGGTGTTTCACTTTATTCCATAAATTCCTTCAAATAGGCTCATATTTAGTGATGCTTGATACCCATTTTTGTAGGCAAATTCTACCAAGTGTAGAGAATCTTCCCATTTAGATGGTTTGTCCATCACATAAATTCTTAGCATATCCTCTATCACTTGGCTCACCCTTTATTTTTTCCCATTAGACTCAGGATGATAGGCTGTGCTAAAGTTTAGATTTGTTCCAAACCCTTTGAATAACCCCTTCCAAAAATTTGAGGTAAACCTTGGGTCTCTGTCAGACACAATTGTCTTGGGTATGCCATGCAATCGCACTACTTCCCTCATATAAATATTAGCAACATTGGTTTCCTTGTGAGTAACCTTCATAGGAATGAAATGGGCAGCTTTAGTAATCTTATCCACCACCACCATGATTGAATCATGTTTCTTGTTTGTTCTAGGAAATCCTGTGATGAAATCCATTGTCACCACTTCCCACTTCCACTAAGGAATGGGTAATGGTTGCAGCAACCCAGCTGGGTGTCTATGCTTAGCCTTGACCCTTTGACACTCCATGCATTTAACTATGTATTCAACAATATCCCTCTTGATGTATGGACAATAATATTGGATCATGACTGCTGAAACTATTTTATGATATCTTGGGTGTCCTGCATAAGGTACATTATGCATCTCTTTTAAAATCACACTCCTCAATTCAAGAGAATTGGGTACATAAACTCTATTTATGTACAGGAGAATTCCATCAATTCCCAATTCATAATGTTCATCTTTCTTCTACATTTTACCTTGTTGTAATTTAGTTACCAATGACATGTACTGCAAATCAACTTTTGCAGCCTCATAAATTCTACCTTTAATATCCATATAACACATGCTAATGGTTGTAGAATATAGTTCATGCATTCTCTTTTTGAGTGCATCAACCACTTTGTTCTCCTATCCTTGATGTGCTTGATATCAAAGTCATATTCACAGAGGAATTCCAACCATATACTCTACCTAGCATTCAAGGTAGGATGATCAAACATGTACTTTAGACTATTATGGTATGTTCTCAACTCAAAAATCTTTTCCATGAGGTAGTGCCTCCACTTCTTCAAAGCGTGCACTATGGCTGCCAATTCCAAATCATGAGTGGCATAGAGACTTTCATGCTCTTTCAATTTTTTGTACTCGAAACATATCACAAATCCATTCTAACTAAGGACTCCTCCCTAGTCCTTGTTTGCATGCATCTATGCAAACCACAAAATCTTCATTCAGATATGCAATCTTCAGAATTGGAGCACTGGTTAACACTTGCTTCAATTGTTGGAAGATCTTTTCACATTCTTCTATCCATTGAAACTTTACCCCTTTTCTTTGCAAGGAATTGATTGGGTGAGCTATTCTCAAAAACCCTACAATGAACCTTTTGTAGTAGGCAGATAGACCCATGAAGGATATTACTTCTGTCACATTTTTAGCTATTATCCACCCTTTAATGGCCTCAATCTTTTCAGGGTCTACTGCTATCCCTTCTTCGGATATGATATGCCCCAAATAGTGAATTATGTTTTCATAAAATGAGCACTTTCTCAATTTGGCATACAATTGATGTTCTCTTACCACTTGCAGCACCATCCTCAAATGATGCTCATGCTCTTCTTCAAACTTGGAATATACAAGGATGTCATCCAGAAAAACAATGACAAACTTGTCTAAATATTCATGGAAAACACCATTCATTAATCACATAAAAACAATTGGTGCATTTGATAACCCAAATGGCACCACTGTCAACTCATAATGACCATACCTTTCCCTAAAGGCAGTCTTGTTGATGTATTTCTCTTTAATCCTTACTTGATGATATCCTAACCTGAGATCAATCTTTGAGAATATATTTTCATCCTTCAACTGATCGAAGAGATCACCGATCCTTGGCAAAGGATACTTGTTCTTTATAATCACTTTGTTCAACTATTTGAAACTGATGCACAATCTAAATGTCCCATATTTCTTCTTCACGAACAAGACTAGGGCGCCCCAAGGTGACACACTTGGGCATATATACCCCTTCTTCAGAACCTCTTCAAACTGCATTTGGAACTCCTTCAGCTCTGGTGTACTCATTTTAAAAGGGGTTTTTGATACTGGAGCTTCTCCAGGCATTAAATTAATAGAGAAATCAACATCTCTCTTTGGGGGTAGTCTTAGTATCTCTTAGAACACATCTTCAAAATCTTTCAGGACTACATGATCCTCCATATTTGGAACCTTATCCTTAGATGCTTCCTTCATATGGGATACAAATAATTGGCAGTGCTTCCTGTAACACTTCTTCAATTGCATTGTTGATATTTCTTGGACAGTAACTGCCCTGGGAATTCCTTGGACTGCTCTCTAATTTCTTTCCTCATCCAAGAAAGTGAATGCCTTGTTAGGTCAATCTAATATTGCATGGTGTTGGTCCAACCAATCCATACCAATTAGGAAATCATATGATCCCAAAGGTAATATGTTAAAATATTCCTTTGTACTTAGTCCATTCATGCCCACTAAACATGATTTAACCAATTCCACGACCTTTCTCTTGGCTCCTATAGCCAACTTTACCAGCCAAGATGTCCCATGATTGCTTCTTAGTATAAGCAATCTTTACAAAACTTTAGGATCTATGTAACTATGACTAGCTCCTAAGTCTATTAAAATCGTAAAGGCATGGTTAATCATCATACCTTCAACTTGAATCACGTGTGATTGAAACTCAGCTTGCTTGTTGTCTAGGGCTACATAGATCCTTGGTACACTTATTCCCATGTCCTCCACTGTTTCTTCTTGCCAAACATTGTGGACAACTCTCACCTTGTCATTTTTGTGAGTACAATCTCTATACTTGTGGTCTCCCTTACAACCCCAACATTGAATGGGTGACTACCTTGACCATTGCCCACTTACCTCAGCCATTCTATGCTCTCTAAAAGTTTGTTTTCCTCGAGGACTATTTCTAAAAAATGGAGGCTTGTTCCCCTTTTTACTTTGCTCCCTCTTGAACTTCTTTTTGTCCTCCCAAGCCTTATGGAAATTAGACTTTCCTTTTTGCTCATCATATAATAATTTTTCTCTCCTTATAATTTCTTCCAGAGTCTTGGGATCATCATATTGGATTTTATCATTGATGAAATATGGCATCCCACTCAAGTACCTCTAAATCTTCAATGTCTCGTCCTTGATGAAGGAGACATACTTCAAAAGCTCTAAGAATATCCTTTCATATTCATCAAGATCCATACTTCCCAGTTTAAGTTCAAAGAACTCTTTCATCTTTCTGTCATAATACCTATTAGTTAGGTATTTCTTCTCAAAATTCCTCTTGAAATCCTTCCAAGTCATATTTTTCTCCTTGAGGTGTTGTACTTGCATCAGTTGATACCACCACATGTATGTCTTTCCTTTAAGTTGGTAGATGGAAATTCTTTTCTCTGCATGAGAATAATAGTTATGCAATTGGAAGTACTTCCTCATGCCTAGCAACCATGCCTAAACATCTTCATCCTTCTTATGTTCTCCATAAAAAGTAGGAGGGTTGATCTTATTCATTTCTCCTTTCAAATTATCCACCCCAGACCTCCTATGTTTCCTGATAGGGGATGGACTTGATATACTGTGTGCTCTCTTATGGGAATTATTTTGGGAGTGATGGTGATGTCTGATACCACTCCTTGATCTTCTTTTCTTCTCAGGGGTCCTATGCCTTCTGAATTTGTTGGAGCCACTCTCCTTATCCAACTTCTTTTCAATTATTTCCAGGATCTGAATTAAATTCATGTTGAAGTCTTTCTACTATTCCTTGGACTTCATAAGCCTCTCATTATCAGCCTTGTGGATTTGGACATTTGTCTTCAATTTTCTGATGGTCTCAGCCAGATTTATGTCTTCCTCCCTTTCTCCTCCATGTTCATTGGAGTTGGTTTCTTCCCTATCCAACTGGACATTCAAGCCTCTGTTTTCATTTTCTTGAATGAATATTGCTTGAGTATTATCCATCACTTCTGTACTTTGTGCTGACTATGATCTAACAAATCTTAATTCTGCAAAAACAATGTGTAGCCAATAGAAAATTTTCAGGCTAATTGTTCTTAATAATCTCATGGAAACATGAACCATTCTGATTAATTAATATATCAGACTTATTTTCGTTTTTTTTTCCTGAGAAATTGACTATTCATATCCAATTTATTGGGGAAAAATTATCTTCTATTGTTCAATACCTTTCTGATGGCTACTTCCATGCTCAATTTTGAATTTTGAGCAGGAAGTTATGGCTACTTGAACAATTTGTCCCTTTTTTGTTCTTTAAACAATTTTTTGTGCGCTTTCCCCTTCCCTTCAACCTTTAATCCGCATGTGACCATGACTGTGACCAAGTGATAATTGTTGGGTGCTTACTTTGTGCTTCGGAGTTTCGGGATTCGGTTGTTTTCAACTCACCACAATGCTAATCTATTGAACCTTGAACTCGTAAAGTTCACCACCGATGTGAGAGGGATCAATGGTCCCCGCTCTCTACCCAAATCAACGGAAACAATTAGCTTTGGGACTCCATGCTTTAGGTTTCCAAAGAATTCAATGCCATAAACCTCCAGAATGACAACTCTCCGGAGTATCAGATCTTCTGACACGTGTCTGCGACTATCAACAGTCATGATGAAATATGATGCTTTGGCCTTCGAAAGTTCTCAACCCATGCGAGCCCACTTTCCTCTGAAGTGGATATCCTCCTAAATGAAGGATTTAGTGCCACGTGTCCCCTGTGACCATCAGGGGCCCCTCTAGCCATGCTCAAGAAGAGTGCCCTGTGGAGAAACATTAGAATCGGACACATGGCCCACTATGATGGGTGACATGTGTCACACTGTAACTGGAATTTATATCCTCCAAGGTTCTTAACTCACTGACATGTGGTACACATCCCATGTGTCCACATCATCCCTGGTGACATCATCATGTCAAGTCATGTTGGTTCTTCATAACTTCGACACTTCAGGCTTCAAACGTTTTTACTTCCATAAGATTGTTAACTTTCGAATGCCGAAATTCCGCACTACTTTATCTTCCAAAGTCCACATAGTACAACTTTAATAATATAAGTTGGTGACACGTGCCCCACATGTAAGATTTCATTTGGTCCAAAAAGGTTGTCAAGGTTCCATTTTGACTGACACGTTGCAGGACTAAGAAAGTCCACATCACCCTGGGTGACATCATCATGCCACATCAGTTTAGTACTTTGGGCTTCAGGACTTTGGAGAATTCACCTTAGCACACCCTCGTTTCTGTTGAACGCAAAAATCCCGAACAAGTTGATCTTCCAACACATGTCTCCTTTAATGAACGGTCAATATGAACTCCAGAACTCGGGAATTTAGGCTTCGGGAGTTTGGGCCTTAGCACACTTTGTTTCTCCCGAACGCAAAATTCTGAACGACTATGAGTTCTATAGTTCATAACCTCCCACGCCCAGATCTAACAGCTAAGATATGTTTTCATCACCACTGTGCCTTACTACTTTTCCTTGGATTCATCTACGACTTCAATCTATCTTCATACAAATCCAATAGTAAACACTTTCCCCCCGGGATCTACTGTCTAGATCCACTCTAGGACTTCAGAAGTTTGGGCTTCGACCCTTTATGCTCTATAACATGTAAACTTTGCCAAATTCATGAAATCTGAAGTACTTAGGGGTTAATCCTCATGAAAATTTCTCCAGATCTGACGGTTGTGAATGATCCTCCTTCTCCTGAATAGATCCCATGACCAAACTTCAAACCTTGCACTTTCAAACCCATGGTTACTACAATATCTTTTCTCTGCTATCTTTCTTGAATCGCTATACCTCTTGACCTTCCAAACACGGAGAAGGTGTTCTCTTGGCACTATGGGATACTCTAAAATTAAAATTTTGTCCCTCTCGACAACAATTTTCTTTGAGATTTTGATTCCATAACCACTTATACGACCTAATTCAGGCTCAGTGTCGAAAACTGGGCTTTGAACTTCAATTTTTTCCATTTCAACAACAATTCCTTTCCAAAACCTTTTCTTCAACTTCCACTTTCCTATCCCATCCAAGCTCAGTGTTGAAACCATGGCTCTAATACCATATTGTAATAGCCCCAGCCACCCAGGCTAGGCCATGCTACTATAATTAATGCTCTGATACCATTTTGTAACGTCCCTAGCCACCACACAGTCTTGACAATGCCACTGTGGAAAGATCTCTGATATACATACATACATACGTACATACATACGTACGTACGTACGTACATACATACATACATACATACATACATACATACATACATACATACATATATATATATATATATATATATATATATGATTAAATTTTAAATAGACATAACATTCTATTCATACACATATTCATGCGGAAGAGACAATAATACATACATGCAATAACACAGGCAATTATGATAAAATTATAACACATGTACAAGATACACATCACACAAAGAACATAAATTTGGTATTTATCTTTTAATAGATGACCACCAACTACATCATGACCTTCCATGAACCTGCTATCCTTAGACAACGCTACTCATCACGCTCAGTAGTGGGTCACCCCCGAGCTGGGACTAAAATCCACCTAGGGAAAAGGAATCCTAGACTAGGTTGAGGCTATGGAAAACTGCACAGAGAAACTGGAAGGATTCTCTCCAAGGAGCCTACTTACACCCATTTCTCATGGACTCGTATTCCCCACATGCCTATTCCACCCTAACAATATGCACCTTCATTGTTCCACAATCCATCGGTTGCTCCACTTCCATTCCAAGGCTTCAGAAATAGGACGGATTAGGAGCTATCAAGGCTCTGTAGCGACTACTAGACTCCCTCTAGGAGAAATCACTTTACAACAAACTCTCTCTCACCCGGAGAGAGTTTCTCATAGGCCCGAAAACCTGATTCTTTAACCATGGGCCTGACAACCCACCTCTTCAACCATGGGTCTGACAACTCGCCTCTTCTATCCACAACAACCAAAATCGAGTAAGGCAACGGGATGAATCAACAAAATTATAGAGGTTCACAATGGAAAAAATGGCTCTGGCTGTATGCTTCTTTAGTGCATGCGTGAACTTCAAAAGGGATGGTTAGAATGATGAGGATGAGATCGTGGGAAACTAAATGACCAGACTCATCTGAATGCTGAGAGAAAGAAAGAAAAATGGTGAGAATGGTCAGTATGTAGAATTGTGAGAGAGAATCAATGGTAAGAGAGAACTCCTCAGGAAGGTGGCTAGAATGGTTCGTGAACCTCCCTCGGGTGTGAGGTTTTAGAAGTTACAGAGATCGAAGATGGAGGTAATGGTTGGATGTGTCAACTCTCTCCCTGTCTCAATGTGTGCATCAGTGGGGAGTATGGATGATCTCTCCAGTGAAGACCATCACGAGAGTGGTGAGGGAACCCCCAACGAGCTGAATTTCCCACCTAAAAACCACATGCACCCAGGTTGACACATGTCTTCTTGAAGCTGCATGAGCTCCACTTAACACTCGTTCCCTTTCCCCAGGAACTTAGGATAACTAGTTTTATTTCCCAACTTTAGTATTTTTTAGGAATACATTATAATATTCCCTTGGGTTAAGCACTCAAGCATAGCCCCTCTTTCCTAGTCTCTCAGCTCCATCCCTTTCCCTACCCAGTGGATTTTAGTCCCCCGTAACTCTTTCTTAGTGGTCGGTCTACACGCAATGATGTTTTTTTTATTATTAATAATATGCATAATTACATATACAAAATCATGCCCATTGGCCTTAGCATCTAGGCTCTCCGGCCTAATAAACACATAAGCCTACCAACTTATAATTACTTGGCTCACCAGCCTATAAACATCATTATATTTCACAAGGGCTTGGCCTTGGGGTATTACATAGTTCTCACGAATTGAGGAGTATGATCTTGAAGGAGATGCATAAGGTGCCTTATGTTGGGCACCCTTGATATCAAAAAACAGTGGCAATGGTCAAGATCCATTACTATTGGCCATGCATGAAGAAATAAATTACAGAGTACATCACCAGATGTATGGAGTGTCAAAAGGTCAAAGCTGAGCATAGACACCTAGCTGGGTTGCTACAACCATTACCTATCCCTGAGTGGAAGTGGGAAGTGGTGACAATGGATTTCATCACGGGATTACCCAGAAAAACAAGAAACATGATTCCATCATGGTGGTGGTGGATAAGCTTACGAAATATGCCCATTTTATTCCATTGAAGACTACTCACAAGGAAACTAATGTTGTTGATATTTATATGAGGGAAGTAACATGATTTCATGGTATTCCCAAAAAAATTGTGTCTGACAGAGAACCAAAATTTACCTCGATGTTTTGGAGAAGATTATTCAAGGGGTTCAGAACGAACCTGAAATTCAACATAGCCTATCATCTTGAGTCTGATGGACAAACAAAAAGAGTAAATCAAGTGATAGAAGATATGCTAAGAATGTATGTGATGGAAAAACCATTTGGATGGGAAGATTACCTACACTTGGTAGAATTTGCTTACAACAATGGGTACCAAGCATCACTGAAGATGATCCCATTTGAGGAACTTTATGGCAGAAAGTGCAACACACCAATAAGCTGGGACAACCCAGATGATAGAGAAATAATTGGGCTAGAGTTTCTTAGGGAAATGGAAAAGAAATTGTTAAAGATAAATAAGAATTTGAAGGTTTCCCAAGATAGATAGAAAAGCTATTCTTACAAAGGCAGAATCCACAGGGAGTTTAAAGTGGGTAATCCTTTTTTCTTGAAGGTGAAAGCCAACAAAAGTTCCCTAAAGTTGGGAAACTATTCCAAGTTGGCAGCCAGATATTGTGGACTATTTCAAATTCTAGAAAGGATTGGACCAATAGCTTATATGCTTGCATTTCCAGCATGCATGACTATTCACAATGTATTTCTTGTTGCATTGCTCAAGAAATATATACATGATGCTAATCATGTGATTGATTGGAATGTGATTCAGGTGGAGCAAGAAGGCACTTTACAGGTTTGTTAGGTGTGCATACTAAATCGGAAGAGAAAACAACTTCATAATCGATCCATAATGCTTGTAAAGGTCTAGTGGACCTGGTACAGTCCTGAGGATGCAACATGGGAGAATGAAGATTCTATGCGGGCAGAATACCTACATCTTTTTGAAGATTTTGGAAATCTTGTTGATGTTGTGTAAATAAGTTGCATTGAGGACAGTGAAAAAATAAGGGGAGGGGATTGTAATATCCCAAGGCCAAGACTCGGTTTTAATTATGAATTGTAACTTGTTTTGTAGGCTGGTGAGCTAAGTGTTATAAGCTAGGAGGATTATGTACTTATTAGGTCAGAGATCCTAGATGTTAAAGGCTAGGATCATGTTTTGTACATGTAAGTATTCATAATTATTAATATAACAACATTGATGCATCTAGACTGACCACAAAGAAAGAGTATGGGGGACTAAAATCCACTAGAATGGGTAAGGGAAGGGGGCTGAGAGGATGGAAAAGGGGGGATAAGCTTAAGAAATTAAGTCCAATAGAATAATATATTATTATTCTAAATGATATTAGTGGGATATGAATATATCCTAATTTATTTGGGAAAAAGGTATGTTTTCCAAGTGGAGTGGAACGTGCTTCATGAGAACCATGTGTCAGCTCAAGCACATGCAAATATAAGTAGGAGTTCTTACTATTTTTGGGATCCCTTTTGCCATTTTTGCATGAGCACACCCAACAAGCATAGGGAAAACTTGGAACACCATTGTTGAAATTCTCCAACCACATGAACCTTTGCAACAAGCCCAAATTGATACGCTTGTTGTATATGTACCCTACAGGTTTCCTTCGTATTGTTCCTTCATTATCGTTCCCACGTCTAGTTTCTGTTGTTTTCATCACCATGCTCGTGTGTTGAGGAGTGAGAGTGAAGAATTTGGTTTCTAGGCCCATGGAAAAAAGAGGCAGGTTTTCAGGCCTGTGAGCAACTCTCTCCAGGTGAAAGGGTGTGTTGAGCAAGTGAGTTCTCCTGGAGGGATTCCAGTAGCAGCTATAGGGCTCTAAGAATTTCATCTGGCATGTTGTTGAAGCCTAGGAAAGGGAGGTAGAGAAGCCGATGGACTGTGTGACAATGAAGGTGTATACTTCTAGGGTGGGACATGCATGTGAGGAATGAGAGTCTATGAGTGGTGGGTGTAAGTGGCTCCTTGGAGGAAATCCTTCATGTTGTATTGTGCAACTTCCTATTGTCCCTACCTACTCTAGGAATCTCTTTCCCGATGGAGTTTAGTCCTACCAAGGGGGTGACCTACTGCTGAGATTTATGAGCAGCATGGTCTAAGGCTGGGAGGTTCGTGGAAGGTCTAAATGAAGTCGGTGCAATACAATTAAGAGATAAGTATCATTTATGTGGTTAATGGTTAAATGATGTATTCTAGTGCATGGATGTGATTCTTGTAACAATATCATGTGTTTCACTGCTTGTATGTTTTCATGTTATCTCTATTTATTCTGTTAATTTTATATGTGATTTATTTTTCAAAGAGCTCAGTATGTCATTTCCCAAAAGTTCTATGTTTAGGCATGGACAATTTTATTTACCTATAACAGATCTTGAGACCATGTGTGTCTGGGGTAGCATGTTTTCGGCCTGTTGGGGGGTTGTGAAACGTTTCAAATTGGTATCAGAGAAAAAATATGTTTACTCTATGACGATGCCCAACCTGTTGGTGGATGGGGACGTTACACATCTACACAATCAACACATCTTTGGATGATATTATAACTGATGAGGACACTTTCCTTGAAAATGTTATGCAAAATCAATATCCAACTAATGTGAAAATATAAGGGATAAATGATAATAATAGGTTTGAAATTTATACTCAAAATAACACAGAATTATGGAAAGATCTATAAAATGATGATATATAATGTACAACTATCAAAACAATAGATAACAACCCTACAAAAACACTCAAAATCAACAATAAACTTACTAGTCAACAAGAACAAAATCTATTAGATGTGCTAAAAAGAAATGTTGAAGATTTTGAATGGGATTATAAAGACATGAAATTCATCCACTCTTCTATTTGTACTCACCATATTTAAATCAAGGAGGATTGAAAACCTATTATGTAGCCCCAAATAAGGATGAACCTTGCAATCAAAGACAAAGTTAAACAAGAACTTCAAAAATTGCTTGATGTTAGATTCATTTACCCAATCTCTGATAGTGAATGGGTTTCTCCTCTAGTTATTGTTCCAAATAAGAATGGGAAATGAAGGATATGTTTGGATTACTAAGATTTAAACAAGGATACCAAAAAATACCATTTCTCTCTACCCTTTGGTTATGGGATTTTTCCCCTGTGACTTTGGGTCATGTCACAATAGATATTGACCATATAAAAATGACAAAACCTATGCATACAAAACTTGTAATGAAATAACTACCTAAGGATAGAAGATAAATAATTACACACCTTGTATCCTATCAATTGATTTTGTTCCTCACTCTCAACCCTTGATTCAGTCTTGATATCTTCCTAGACTAATATGCAGAAGCAGATTAAGAAAATGTTGAAACCAGGTAGTTATAGGATCAAATTATACATGTAGTATATAGATAAATTCAAATGTGTGAATCAGATTGACACACTTAAGTAAATTTAACAATATCACACAATTATGGAGGGAAAGAGAAATATTTTTTTATAAATGGTGGAAATGAGTGGTTACAACTTGACTCCATGTTTCGACACTTCCTCGAAGCCAACTACCTAGGTTCCTCCAGTGGGCCTTCAAGCATAAAATCATAGGATAACCCTTCCTCGTATGACTCAATAGGGATAGGAACACAACCTATAGTAACATAGGAGATAAAAATGAGTATTTCATGTAAATGTATTGAACCTGCACACAATAGATATAGCTAGAAAAAGACATATAGAATTTGCAGAGAAAATATGAGAAAAGAGAAGTAGGAGAGAAAGAACAAAAGAATTATCATTAACCAAATGAATCTATGACAATTTACACAAGATATACTCTGTATAACTCAAAACATATGCACTGAAGGAGAAGACAATGTACCATAGTGGTGGTCTAGAATGATCTGGACACACACCAATAGTTACGGGAGTAAACTTCCACCTAGTCTAGTCTCTTAGGAAGTTATGGGAGTGAACTTCCACCTAGTCTGAGTTAACTAGTCTCTCAGTCTTCAGTTAACTGATTGAAATGGAGTGAAGTGAGGAGGTTATTAGGGAATCATGATTAATGCACTAGTTTGGTGATAATCCCAAGGAAAATTCACATTAACTGGTGATGATCCCAATGTTGCATGGTGATGATCCCAATGTTGCATGGTGATGATCTCAATGTGGCATCTGGACTCCACTCAACTGATCAAATTGAAGTGTGAACTGAAGAAAATATTATCCTAGAGGAATATTCTCCCTAAAATATAGGAGACTGAATAATGGCTGATAAACATAGGGAAAACCTTAGGAAAAAGAAATCCTAGGTGTGTGTGAAGTATCTCCAACACCCCCCTTGAACATCACTATGGTGAAAATAAAGAATGGGTCCCAGCAATGAGGCCATGTTAGGTACCCAAAGAAAAAATACACACTGAAATAAATGAGGATTGATGGAAAACCTCATGGGAAAAGCCACCCCTCAAAGTACAATGTATGTAAAAAGAAGAATTGACAGTTGTTAGGCAACTATGTCCTTCAGTCCAAGATGACTACGTAGAAAATGGAACTTCTTCTCAGTGAAGGTCTTGCTGAATATGTATGCAGTCTCTTCTGCTGAAGGACACAACTATAGGTTGATGATCCCCTCATGTACTAAGTCCTTTATGTAGTGCATGTGGATCTCGATGTGCTTCATCCACTACCTCTGACCTGGATCTCTGTAGAACTTCGGAGTGCTTTGGTTGTCACACCAGATGATGATCGATCGATGAAACTAAATTCTCAACTCAGTGAGAAAATTTTTTTGCCACACAACCTAAATGGTTATGTTAAATACCCCTTTGTACTCTACCTTGATTGAATATAGAGAAATAACAACCTACTTCTTGCTTGACCAACAGATAGGCTCATAACCAAGACTGAGTGAGTAACCAGATGTGGACTTGTGATCAATGCTATCGCCATCCCAATAAAGATCAATGAACCCAATGAGGTCCAATGTAGATTATGTTGCATAGTGAATCCAAAATTTTATGGTGTTCTGTACGTATTGAAGGATACACTTTTCAGCCTTCCAATGTATCTCATGCGACTTCTACATGACCCTGGATACTACTCCAACTGCATAGGAGAGATCTATTCTGGAGTGTGTGAGATACAACAAGCTCCCCATAGTTGTATGTACAGTGTGTTTTCCACTAGTGGAGTATTCCCTCCATGCTCAAGTCCAACTCCTGATAGAAAAAGATTTGGGGCAGACTTGCAGACTGTCATGTGAATTCTCTCAAGGAGATATATCTTCTCTATTGGAGTGAAGGTATCATTATAATTAATTTCATGCACATGTTGAAATCTTTTAGAAACTAGCCTGGATTTGTATTTGCTAACATGTCCATCCATTTTTCTCTTGGTCATGTAGACCCATATGCCCTTGAAAATTTTCCTTTATGAAGGAAGGGGAACTAGATCCCAATTATGGTTCTCGAGGAGGGTGTTGTAGTCCTCTTGCATGGTGGATTATCAAAAGGGATTTTTAGCAGCCTCGCCATAGGACTGTGGATCTAAAGATAGAACCAAGTAAATATTCTTGGGTGGCATCAATTTAGTGGTAGTGAGTGAAAGACAATGCTCCTCGACATTATATCAAGTCCTCCTAGTATCAACTAGATCCCCAACAAGATATTCGACATCTCAAAGAGTAGTATTGGCCCACTTGGGCCTCTGCTCTGGATCTGTATCTGCATCTGCATGCACTAAATCTACATTTGATTGTACTGACTCTATGTATGGATCATTTGAATCCTCTAAATTTGAACTCTCATATGAAGAAGAGTCAGCATGTACATTCTCATCATCTCTGATAGGTGGAAGAACAAAAGTGTTTGCATGCGGTTGTTGAGGTACATGCGAGACACATTTCTTGAATTGGACACTTCGCTCAATGATGAGATGGTCTAAGGAAATATCAATGATTTTGTATCCCTTCACATCGTCGGGGTATCCAACAAATATACACTATATTCTTTGTGGATAAAGTGCCTTCCACTTCTCAGAGGGTATCCTGGCCCATCCACGTGAACCAAAAATATGGAAATGGGTCACTTCTGATTTTAGGTCGCTCCAAGCCTTGTAGGGGGTTTTATCCTTGACATATCTATGGGGAGATTTGTTTTGGATGTAGGTTGCACAATTAAGTTCTTCAACCCATAGTATTTGTGGAAGTGACTTTTCATGTAGCATGCAAGATGCCATCTCTTTTAGAGATCTATTTTTCCGCTCAACAACTTTGTTTTGTTATGGAGTATAAGCAACCACGTGTTGTAACTAAATCTCCACCTCATGAAAAATATTTTGTATCTCATGGTTGACATACTCTCCCATCTTATCTATTCATAGGACTTTGATTTTATTTCTTAACTGTGCCTCAACAAGGGATTTGAAATCTTTGAGGTGTTGAAAGACCTCTGATTTTTTCTTGAGAAAGAAAATCTATGTGAAGCATAAGAAATCATCAAAAAAAATGAAAAAATATCTTTCTTTACTGATTGATGGATGTGGAAAAGGGCCCATGAGGTCACTATGGATCAGATCTAAAGGAAAGGAAGCCTTCTGAGTCTTTCCTTTGTCAAATTTCTCTTGAGGGTGTTTTCCAAGAACACATCCCTCACAAATTCCTTTGGAGAAGTGGATGTCAAGTAGACCATAAACCATTCCCTACTTGCTAAGTTGTTGAATATATCCAAAATTTAAATGAAAGAACCTTTCATTCCATATCCTACTACTTTCATCAACATGATTAAGCAGTAATGCAAAATCTGGTTCAATAAATTCAGAAAATGTGTAGAGTTTGCATTGATGATTTACCTCACTGGTAGAAACCCTGGAATTGGTTTTCATGTCATAGATATCCACTGTATCAGGTGTGAATATGAGTATCTTTCTAGTTCCATAGTTTGTCATCGGATACACAAAGATAATATTGACTGAAAGTTTGGGAACATGTAGCACATTCTTGAAGCTTTTGTTTGTGAGTTAAATTCTTCCTTTGTCGGTGACCTTGACTAGAGAGTTGTCCCCCATCAAAATCGGAGGACCTTTTCATGCACCCAATGAAGAATATACTTTTTTGTGGCTTCTATGTGGTTTGATTCCCCTAAATATACTATCCAAGCATAGGAAGAGGAGTTGATGGCAATTAAAGCATGGCTAGAATTTCCTTTCTTGAGATTCTGATATTCTCGCTTCTTCTTCTTGCACGATCAGGGATGCAATATCCAAGGTTGTTTTGCTAAATTATTTGGGCCATTTGATCTATATGTTTATACATACATGTTGATTATGGATGGAATCCTTTATGACAATAAGTTCATTTCTTCCCTTTCCACCTTTGGATCCGGAGGCATCGTTGAAGGGTTTTGAGTACCCTTCGCTCTTTGGATTTGCATGTGATTTAATTTTTTCTTTGTATTTAGATTTATGATATTGATGACTGCTACCATATTTCACAATAAGTGCATGTTCCTTTGTTCCTTTTATTTTTTCGATATTTATGAGCTTGTTATGCTCTTGTGTTAGAGACTCGATAAAGGCCTTAATAGAGAGCATCGTCTAGGTGGCTCCAGAGGCGAGCCTAATTGAATAAAATAGAGATACAAACATTGATTATTCTATACCAAGTTTGGAGATAATGATAAGAACCATTTGTTTCTCCTCCTTAGATTTATCAACCCCGCAAGCCTTGAGTTGTGACATCAAATCCTTATATTTGGTAAGGAAATATTGGAGATTGATGAAGGTTTTTGGATCCAAAGTGAGAAATTCCACCTCAAGTTTGTGTCCCCTCATATCATATTGTTTTCCAAAAATCCCTTCCATGGTGGTCCAGGATTCATTGGGGGTTTTACAAGAGGATACCTGAAATATGAGTTTAGGATAAATGAGACTACAAATAGTTCCAAACGCTTCATCCATTCCATTTAGATACTTGTATTTTCTATGGATGATGTGGGTTCTATATCCTTTTTTATGGTTAACCTATATAATCCTCTACCTCAAAGATGAATTATCATCTTCTCCTTCCCTGCAAAGAAGTTATACGGTGTAAGAATGAATTCTTTTGGAAATTCCATTTTTCCGCTGTATTCAATCTTCGGTACCTGCTAAAATAATATGGTGTGTATTTTATCTAGTAGTCCATCAGCTCTGATACCATGTAAATGTGTTGAAACTAAAAAAAATAGATCTAGATATCAAATGAAATACACAATTTGCAGATAAAATATGAGAAAAGAGAAGAAAGCGAGAAAGAATGGAAGAATTTTCATTAACCAAATGAATGAATGATATTTTACACATGATATACTCTATATAACTCAACTAATGCACACTGGAGGAGAACCCAATGCACCATAGTGTTGGTCTAGAGTGATATGGACACACAAAATAAGTTATGGTAGTAAACGACCACCTAGTCTAGTCTCTCAGGCAGTTACAGGAGTGAATTGCCACCTAGTCTGAGTTATCTAGTCTCTCAGTATTTAGTTAACTAACTGAAACAGAGTGAAGTGAGGAGGTGATCAGGGAATCATGAGTAATGTTCTAGTCTAGTGATCATACCAAGGATAATTTTCATTATTTGGTGATGATCCCAATGTTTCAGTGTGATGATCCCAATGTGGCATCTAGACTACACTCAACTGATCAAACTGAAGTGTGAACTGAAGAAAATATTCTCCCTAAACTATAGGATATTGAATCATGATAATAAACATAGGGAAAACCTTAGGAAAAAGAAATCATATGTGTGTGTGAAGTATCTCCAACATTGCAAAGCAAGTTCCAGAATCAAGGGGATGCTATTTAGAGGATAGTGAATATAAGGAATCTTACAAATTTTTTAGCATAAATTTACACCTTGGTTGTACCCTCATCCATGCCCCTAAAGGTGCCTTTATACCATCCTCAATGGGTTGAGGTGGTTGAATTCCATTGTTTATGAGCTCAGGCGAG
This sequence comes from Picea glauca, assembly GCA_000966675.3. Classification (NCBI taxonomy): domain Eukaryota; kingdom Viridiplantae; phylum Streptophyta; class Pinopsida; order Pinales; family Pinaceae; genus Picea; species Picea glauca. The sequence goes on along the minus strand of JZKD02S1161292.1, from coordinate 343,613 downwards.
GTTAGGAATGAGCCCAAGTGAAAATCTCACTCGAAAAAGTGCAATTATTTTATTTTTTTACATTTGTTTAGGGAATTCACAAGTTGCAAACTAGAAAGGCACATAAATTTGTGGTTTACATAAGGGTAACTCGTGAATGGAAACAAAAGTGTAGTTTTTTTTTTAATTTTGTTGAGGTAAATTGGGATTTAAATTTGTAAGTCAGGGATAAGGACTATGCCATCTCACAGGAGAAAATAATGTGGAAAATTGTGGTATAACAAATGCCTCATAAGGTGTGAGGTCGGAAGGGAAAATAATGGAAAAAATACATTATAAATATGAGAGGTGATGATGCATTGAATTATATCCAATGAATGCTCGCGAAAAGTTGATCCAAGAAAAAAATAAAAAAAATAGCAGAGATCAAGTAAGAGTATTCTCACTGGCAAATTTGGGTCATTTTGCGAAGAGGATTTCAACGCTCTTGCGATGTTATTTCATGGATATTGCGATGAATATTGAGTCCCTGAAATGTCATATCATGGGACGTTGAAATTTCGATGAACTCGAATTAACATTGCAAGAGAGACCACCCTAGGGAACTTCTCAAAATTGTAACAAAAAAAGAAATATTGTCGCCACTACGACGATATAGGAAATCTAAGTGAAAAAAACATTTCGTCTCACTTGCGGCGACCCTTGTGACGACGATTTTCATTTTTTATATAGCAAATGCATTGCAACAACTTTTTTTTTCGTCACTCTTGTGACGACAACATTTCTTTGTTTATATAGCAAATGTGTCGCAACAACTTTTGTTGTCCTCGCACTTGCAACGACAACATTTATTTATTTTATATCACATATGTCGCAAGTATGACAAGATTTCATTGTTTATATAGAAAATGCATCGCAACAATGTTTGTTGTCATTGCACTTGTGACTACAACATTTTTTTTTTTATATCACATTCGTCGCAGGTATGACGAGAGTTCGTTGTTTATATAGAAAATTCGTCGCAACAATTTTTATTGTCTTCGCACTTGCTATGACAACATTTCTTTGTTTTTATGGAACATCCATAGCAGGTATATTATGATCGTCAAAATGGCGAAGACAATTATTAATTTAAAAAAATATATATTAAAAAATTATTTTAGGCTGCAATTTTAATATTAATATTACCATATTAATAACTATCAATATAACTCTATCTCCAAGGTCATTCTCAGAACTCATATTTTTTTACAAGTGCCTTAAATGAAGCCATATACCTTCTTTGACTTATCAACCAATCCTTGAATATATGTAATAGGTTGGTGGGGAAATTATTTTCACATAATAATGGGAGCATGGGTTGAGTACAATCTTCATGCCATGGGAAGTGTAAGAGTCCTACATTCCGCTAGTTATAGGTAATGTCATCCATCATTTCCACCAATGATACCATTGTCATTGACTCTAACATTGTGGGAAGCAAATATAGTTCATCATTCATTATCCATTATATACTTTTTATATCCTTGAGAGACAAATATAGTTCTTTTAGGAAATTCTTAGAAAGAATACAATAGATCAAGCTCTTTCTATCCACACTAAAGATAACTAGAGAGAATAATATATCTAAGGGCCCATGAAGTACATAAAGTGAATATATTATTTATGTTCCAGGTTGTAGTGGAAGAGAGTTCCTTATCTATCGTGGGATGAATCAGATTATTGTAATGCTTTTTGTTGAGACGGTTAGGTAAGAATGTGAATATAAAGTTTGGGATGAGAAATATAGAATATTATTGCTTGGATTTTTCACCATGGTGGCCTCATAGCCTAGGTTGGTGGTGGTATCTACACTAGATAGTTGTGGTTCAATGGAAATTTTCTCTTACATGACCAATCTCTTGGACCAATTTTTGTTAA
>JZKD02S1161292.1:297188-335722 GCA_000966675.3 Picea glauca | reverse complement strand
TTGTTACATCTGCATTCTCAATCAAGGTATTTAGAATGTTTATGCATGGAAACAATTCCTCTTTGTATCCCACCTTGTGGAATCACAAGACCTTAACATTGAAATCCTTGGGTTCCTGTCCTTGGTTATTTTTCTGCTTGCAATGATTTATTGAAGGTTCAACATCATTGTACATATCATAGAGGAATGAATAAGTAGGCTCTGAGGCAATGTTGAGTAGCAACACCATGTTCATGACACAATGAAAAGACACAATGAAAAGAATGGTAATTATCTTTGTCATAACAGACAGAATGAAACATGTCACAAGACTTTCAAAGTTGCATATATCATGTCACAAGATTTTGGAAGTTGCATCATTAAGAGAAGCTGAAATTATCATTAAGTGTATAACAAAATTACATTCATAGATATATGTAAGCCATAGAAATAACCGTGTGTGTATTATCATCTATATAATGTACATCTAACTATCTTATAAAATTATTACATGACATCATGAATTTCTTTTAGACTTCTTTTTTTCTTTCCAATTCTTAAGCAAATCATCCATGTCCATGTCTTCGTTTACTGGGTGCTCTTCAACATATGATGTTGTTTCATTCCTTTCACCTCAAGTACGTCTAGTCTCGTACCCATGGCATGGATGCTATTGTGAGGGGCCATCACCTAAAAAAATTAAAAATATTAAATTTATATGGCCAATTTTTAAATATCATTGAAGTACTTCATTGATATTAAAAAATAAATCTGCAATGTAATTATTTACCCGGTCCTCTAGTTTGCACCGTTGGAATGGTTGTCGGCCTGTTCACCTGATCTTCAGGTTGAGGATGATCATCTATGAAATTCTCTTCCATTGAAACATCAAAATTTATAAGTACAAAATTATTAAGTATATTATTAATATATAGACATTTTAACGTCGTGAGCCTCAGTCATAGGAACATCTTGTGGCTGCACCTCGCTGGGATGGGGCTATTAGGGAGCACCATGATCTTCTGGTTGCATTTCACTATCAATGCTATGTTGTTCAATACTAATGGTTTCATTGATAGTGTTTCTCCCATTATTAAAACAAAGTAAGACATTAACTTATGGACGATATCAAACATTTACGTATTTTATAAGTAACGAAAGGTTAATGTGGACTAATTTTTATTTACCTTATCCCACAAATTGGATCTTGGGGTCTGCCCCATGCTTTTCCTACGATCAACCACATATTTATAACCATACTTGTAACCAATTTGGAGGTCTTCCTCCGTAGTTTTAGTTCCAAAGACGTCACCCTCCATTGCATAAGGGTATGGTTTTTTAAATTTTTTGGCTGCAATTACCTTAAAGTTGTAAGGTGATACAAATAATATTCTTAAGATGTTTGGGTACTTACGATTCATGACTGTAACCTTGAGTAGCCGCCCTGGACTAGATTGTGTTGGCCATGTTTGGAAATACTTACTTTGGTTTCCTTCGAAGTGTCAGTAAACCTATAATCAAATTTTTCAAGTATGTTATATATAACCACACTTTTATTTAGATCTAAAGAAAAACAAAGCTAATATTGAATTCAAAAAATTGTAATTTACCTTGGTGTACCAGTTATTTGTTCTCTTGATTTTTTCAAAATCTTCTCTTTTAAATCATCAATGATCACCTTCCATTCCATCTCTGTAATTGAGGGAGAACGCTCATACCTAGGATTTCTTGCCAAGATTCGTCTATAAAACATCCCAGGTGTATTTTAAATATTCACCCGTTGCATATGTGACCGCTTTTGTATTGAACGTGTCTACACCAAAGAGGCCTTAAAGATAATCCATAGTTCCTTTTTGAGGTTGGAATTCTGGCAATTCCACCTCATGCGTAAGGTTGCCCCAAAAATAGACAAGGACTTTCTCTCTATGTGCCTATAAAAAAGGTTGTTTCCTACACACAAAAAGATATGATCATTAATTTAAAATTAATAATCTAGATGATTTATATATGAGGACAACATTAAATGATTAAAATATGAATTAAAACTACCTGGAAGTCTTGATTGTTTTAATGGAAGTCCATTATTGTCGATAAAAAATGTGCATGGAAGGGTCCCCATGCTTGTCACACATCTAGCTCCAGGAAATGCAACCATCTCAACCACATCACTACGATCCTCATCTCTTCCACCATGTCAAGACTCTAATCGAGGTATGGATGCCTGTCAGTGTGTGTCATGGCTCCTATCTAAATGAGGTGTGGAATATGGAGAAGTAAATAGTGCTCTAGCAACTGTATGACCACCTGCATCAGGACTCTGTAGCGTCTTTGTAGCACCACTACTACCAACCCCGGGCTGAACAGGCTCCAAATATTCCTTTATAAAAAAGAAAATATTTTTTCATGAGATAATGTAAAAGTTAAAGAACAAAGTATCATAATTGAACATATGAGTGCATTAAAGATAAATAAATTAAAATATGGTTATTACCTTATATGTGTTAAGCTGTGACATAAGGAGCTTGATCCTTTCTTTGACGTTTGGATTTTGTTCTAGATGATCTAACAAGCTAACAAGTTCCTTGTTAGCTTTAATGATCTTTTTTTTTAATAAGAGGACCAGATCAGTGGAAGAATAAAACCCCTCCTCGTCGGCAGAATCATGATCCACATGGTCTGTTGACTACATATAATTTAAAAAAAAACAAGTTTATTTCAATAAAATTATATAAGAAAATAATAAAAACAACGTAAAATGAAAGTGGAAATTGATAATCATTTACATGTTTTGTGGCTGGCCCTTTTCCATGATAATCCTTCCACATTAAAATATAATTACAACCCCCAAATATTTAAAAAAATGTTAATGATAACAAAAAAATAATGTTAAAGATAATATTTACAACAATGTTAAAGATGATAAAAAAATATAATGCAATAAGTAGAGGTTTCTTAAAGAGGTGTTGCATAAGAACTTGCACACTATTAGTCAATGTTTCTATTTGATTCAAATGGTAATCCACTAATAACTCTTCCTCAAGAGTTATCTTTTTTATTGCATGCAGGACTACCCGATTCTCTTCATGTCCCTCATATATACAATTTGGTAGTTTGTTTGTTGTCTCGGGTTGTGTGTTGTTTATAAACCCTACGATATTTCCAGAAGCTTTAGGACTTCCATCAATATAGATAGTCGCTCCCTTATTTTTATCCGTGTTTATTAGTTGTATATAATTTGTGGTGAGTTCATATCTCTACATACTTCACATGTACCAGATCAGCCACATCCAATCATTATAATTGTAACACGGTCCGACGTAGTCCATCAATTCAGTTACTGTATTGTATTTTACAATTATTCCATCCATGGAAAATAGCCCCAAGCCATGTAGGGAGGATGGTGCAATGTGATATGTCCTATTGTTGACACCGAAGTCAACATCTATAGGAGGTAGTTCCTTAGGTACCCATTGCTTCACTAGATTATTATAACTGAGTGGAACATCTATGTCTCTTATGCTCTCATCATCATAAGAGCATGATCCTCCTTCGGCAAGAAAAATTTTAATGTGTGTACAAAATTTTATTCTGACTTTTTCACCTCTGGTCCTTATTTTCTTATCATATCTACTAGATGCAGTGGCATTTCCAGCCTCTATTTGCCCTAAGATTTCCTCACTCGACGAATAAATATATGATAGGTACATGTTTGGTTGTACCTTCAGTTGCATGTGCACGTGTTGTTAGTTAGTATTCCATCATCATATTCACAGTTCTAAATAAAATTTTTATATCTTTAGTTTTGGATGCACAATCAGAATAGGGTGAAATTACCAATATTAGTGGTCAACCACCTAATTTAATGTGATATCCCTCTTGATTTTGGACATATTAAGGACATATTAAAAATGTGAAAACACTAAGGATATGATAAATTTATCATATGGATCTAAGAAAAAAATAGTATTAAGGTTGTTGTTTGTTGGATTTGTTCAAAATGAACCTAAACAAAAAATTCCCACTTGAACTTGAGAAATGCCATAACTTCTAGAAATGGTATAGAAAAATATAAATACTAGACTAGGATAACCCAACTAGGCACCCTCTACTCAAGGAAGAGGAACCACACGACACAAAACACCTCTAATTTTTGAAAACCCCCATGTGTTGCATTGTCATGATCAAAACCATAATCAAGACCATAAGCATGAAATCCATGGGAAACATAGAGAACCCAAAACATTTTAGGCTATGTGACAATGAGCACAATTCATGGCCCACTAAATTCTATAGTACACCACGATCTCTAGGAAAACCACGACCAATCACCATATTAAAGACCAGATATAGGAAAATCAATAGTGAACCATGATGCAACCCTCCTCAACCCACAGGTCGGAAGGTCCACGTACATAGGATCTTTCCTCTTCCACTAGCCCGAAGAGCTCCTGGAAATGGCTCTCCTATTTCCCTTTCGGGAAATCTACACCCACAAATAACTTCAAGAAATTCCCCCCCTTATACTTCGGGAGATCGGACTTCGCACTTTCGCAAATCTGGTGGTCAAGCACCTTGTCTCTCAATCTCTGAAACCCAAAAATAGTCAACACTTGACCTTGTCCCTCCTATTTCTCATTTCTCCCTATCGCGATTTCGGGGGTTGCGATGTCAAGCAACTCGTCCCTTCGACTCCCGAAACCCAATTTACTGAAACTTCGATGTGCTTGCAAGGTTGACCTTTCAACAACCCTTCATTCCATCAAGATTTTGGACTTCATGATTTCACGAATCCTGATGCAAATATTTCAGGTCTTCACCCCATGAAACCCCGAAATGGTCAATGAAATTTTACTTCCATGTCGATAGTGCACCACCTATCCACCCTACTGATTTTGTGGCCCACACAATCCTTTCACCCTCAGGATTCCACACTTCATGATTTCGTGAGTTCTGATGCAAATATTTTGGGACTTCAACTCATGAAACTCTGAAGTAGAAATCTACGGGTAAATCTAATGGACCTGGTTGGCTTGAATCTATGGCTCTACTCCTCCTAAGCTTGAACCCCTTGAAATCACTCACCGTAACTCCCCTGCTCCTCCGTGAGATCTGATGGCTCACGGGACTTCACAAATTCTCCACAGAGAGTTTCAACCGTCCATCTCTTTCCTTCATAAGGACTTCTGCAACTTTTTAACAAGTGGTTTTCCCATGGTACTCAACTGCCTGCGACGCAAACTTGCATCACCTTCTCACTATTCCAATGCACAAGCTTCCTATGCTTTCTTCGACAGCTGTGGAGACTCTATCCCTGTTGGGATTTCTCTAACTCTGAGTCTTGAAGAAGACTCTTGCATGCACTCCTTGTGATAGTCCTTCAAACACTTCCAAGTGTTGAAATTACTTGACTCTGCGCACACCTACAACAGCAGTCTCTCAAAAAATCATTTAGGTTACCAAACCTAAAATTCTACTCAGCCTGCACACACCTTGCATGGCTCATGTTCTTAGCTACACTTCTGAGGGAATGAGAAAAAAATCTATCTTATCTGAGCTTTCAGAGACAAACCTCTGAACCCTTTGTCAACGCACTCCTTGCGGACAATTCAACTGCACTCCTTGCAGGAACTCTTGCTCAGATAGAGAAACAATTGAAACTCATTTCCCTTACTCTCTCTCTCAGATTTCAAACATTCAAGCAGAAATCATTCATACATAACATAAAATCAATTGCATGACCGAAAGAGTAAAACCATGAACATACCATTTAGCATACCCATACAAGAAACAAATACAATGCCATGACTCTGAATTAAGACTTCTTCTATTAACTCAAATCTCTGCACATGGGTGTTTTTGAAACATAGTTTCTTTGTTCCAGCTCTATATGCTCTTCTCTTGGTAATGTTCTTCACTATATTTTCTCTTCTTGCCTATTACAATACACAATGAGGATGTCTATATTTCGTTTCCCTCTCTCATTCTAAACTGTCTAATCTAGGAATTCGATTCTATCTACTTGCATTAACTATCATAAATTCCTTCTACCTACTAAGGACGAGAGTGGATCGCTCAAGGTCCATTTTCATTTTACAAGCGTGCCTCCACTTGATGACTTCATTAATGTTTCAAGACATTTTCAAAATTTGTGTTGGGCGCTTTTCCAACTGTCTTTTGTCTCCACACTGGATCGCTTGAGATGCTCTTGCATCATACTCCCTTTCTTGAAAATTTTCATGGGCTCCTATCAATGAGCTCACGCACTGTCTGTCCATGCCTCTGGATATCTGCTTCATTCTCCCAGCTGGCATCTTCAACTGGATGTCCCTTCCATTTGACCAAATATTCAAAGTATTTCTTTCGCCTGGTCTTCTTGCTGACCCTTTTGTCCAGTATGCACTCCATATGCGACTTCTCTGCAACTGGCATCTGTTTTGTCCACTAGACCTCTGGCTGTTCATTTCCTGTCCCTGCCTCCTCAGCTTTATATGGGTACAAATATAAGATATTGAATATCGGAGAAATTCCAATCCCATCGGGTAATTCAATCTCGTAAGCATTCGCCCCAAATTTCTTCAAGACCTTACATGGTCTAATTTTCTTCATCTTCAGTTTATTATATGTTCCTCTCAGGAACCTTTCCTTTCTCAAATGTGCCAGAATCAAATATCCAACTTCAAATTGACGCTGTCTTCTGTGATGATCTTCTCTCTGCATATATTCCTAGCTCAAACTCTGTAATCGCTCCTTCACCTGGCTGTGAATTTCCTTCATCGCTTCTGCGAAATCTTCTGCACTAGCACTCCTAATCGCAATCTATTTGGAATCCCTTAATTCAAAAATTCCTCTTGGATACATGCCATAGAAAATATGAAATGGACGTTGCCCTGTGCTTCTATTAATTGAGTCGTTATAAGCAAATTTCGCCTGTGGTAATATGTTGTCCCACTGGCTGTGGTGTTCTATCACCAGGCTTCTCAGCAAGTCTCCTAGACTTCTATTTACCACTTATGTCTGTCCATCTGTCTGAGGATGATAAGCCAAACTAAATGATAAGTTAGTTCCCATCTTCTTCCATAAGGTCCTCCAAAATTTTCCTATGAACTTAGTTTCTCTATCCGAAACCATTCTCCTTGGTAAGTCGTGAAGTCGAATGACTTCTTTGAAAAACAGATTCGCAATGTGAGTTGCGTCACTGGTTTTCTAACATGGAATGAAGTGTGCTATATTGGAAAATCTATCCACCACCACAAATATTGAGTCAAACCCTCTTTTTGTTCTTGGCAACCCCAATATGAAATCCATGCCGACTGCATCCCACAGCTTCTCAGGTATGGGCAATGGTTGATAAAACCCTGCATTATGTCTCTTTCCCTTCGAATGCTGGAAAATTATGCATCTATCCACGAACCTTTTGACATCTGCTCGCATTCCTGGCCAAAAAAATGACTCATTCAACTTTGCAAATGTCTTTTCGTGACCAAAGTGTCCAGCCAATCCTCCACTATGTTTCTCCTTCAGCAAATTCTCCCTCATGGAGCATTTTGGAATACAAAGTTGATTTCCTTTAAATAGTAATCCTTCCTGGATCATGTACTCTGCCCATTGGCTTCTATCTCTGAGAATTTGATTCTCATCTGCTTCATATGCCTCCTTAAAATCTGAATCATCTCTATACATGTCCCTGAGATCATCAAAATCCAATGTTTTGACTTTAAACTCTTGCAATAGCAAACACTTCCTGCTCAAAGCATCAACAACTTTGTTAGCAGTACCAGAAATATGTTTAATCACAAAAGTGAAATTTTGCATATATTCAACCCATTTTACATGTCTTTGATTCAACTTCTCCTGATGAGTCACAAACTGCAGTGCATGATTGTCACTATATAAGACAAAATCTTTAGGAATTAAGTAATGTCTCTGTTTCTTCAATGCTTGAATAATAGCATAAAATTCCTTGTCATAAGTGGAGTATTTCACTTTCGCTTCATTCAGCTTCTCACTGAAGTATGCTATCGGTTTGTCTTCTTGACTCAAGACTGCCCCTATTGCAAATCCACTTGCATCGCATTTCACTTGAAATGTCTTTTGGAAATCAGGAAACACCAGAATTGGTTGTTCTGTGATCTTCCTCTTCAACAGATTAAAAATCTTCTCAACTTCTTCTATCCAGTGAAAATATTTATGTCTCTTCTTCACTGTATCCATCATCGGTGCACTAATTCCACTAAAATTCCTAATGAATTTTCGATAGAAACTAGCCAATCCATGAAAACTTCTCACCTCAAAGATATTCTTCGGTGATGGAAAATTCTTGATCACCTCCACTTTATCTGGATCCATCCTCAACTTATCTGCAGAGATAGAGAACCCCAAATAAATGATCTCTGTCTTCATGAATGAGGACTTCTTCATGTTTATCAACAACTTCTCCCACTGTAACCTCTGCATGACTGTAGCCAAATGTTTCAGATGCTCTACCACTATTTTACTGAATATCAGTATGTCATCCAGATACACAATGACAAATTTTCCGATGAACTCCCTTAGGACTTCGTTCATCAATATCATGAAGGTACTCGACGCATTTGTTAAGACAAATGGCATAAAAATACATTCATACAACCCTTCATTGGTTTTGAATGACGTCTTCCATTGGTCACCTTCTCTCATGCGGATTTGATGATATCCACTTTTCAAATCAATATTTGAAAAATATTTTTCTCCACTCAAGCAATCCATCAGATCATCCATCCTTGGCAATGGAAATCTGTACCTGATGGTTATTTTTTTAACCTCCCTCGAGTTAGTACACATCCTCCAGCCTCCGTCTTTCTTTGGACTAAGTATTGTCGGAACAACACATGGACTCAATATTTCTTTGACCAAACCTTTGTCCAACAGATCTTGGACTTATCTTTTGACCTCTTAATTCTCCTACGACGTCAATCTGTACGCAGATTTGTTTGGAAAACTAGCTCCTGGTATGAGATCAATGTGATGACTCACACTTCTGATTTGTGGCAACGAACGAGGTAGTTCATCCACTACTATGTCAGTGAACTCTTCCAATAGTTCCTGAACCTCTTCTGGTAAATCATCTACCCTTGTGCTAGTCAAAACAATCTTTGGTTTCCTGACCACAGTGAATTGTGGTTCCTCCTTCTTCTTGACCCCGGTAAGAAGTTCCTTCCCACTCATGAGAAGTACAATGTTGCTTACTTTAGGTTTCACCTCCTTATCCTTGATTGGAAGCAACATGTGAGTCCTCCCATTCTTCTCTAGGGTGTATGTGTTCATTCTCCCATCATGAATCACATTCATGTCATATTGCCATGGCCTACCAAGCAATACATGACAAACATCCATAGGAATAACATCATAGAGTATCTTATCATTATATCCTCCTATCTTAAACTCAACTAAACATTGTTTAGTGACAATTACCTGATGTCCTTTTTGTAGCCATGAAACTCTGTATGGGCTTGGATGATCAATCGTCTCCAGCTCCAACTTTTCTACCATCTCTGTTGAAATGAGATTATCTGTGCTACCACTATCCACAATGACCTTGCATACCCTGTCTTTGGTTTTGCAAGCAGTTCAGAAAATTCTGTTTCTTTGGACTGAACTCTCCACCTCTTTCTCTGGTGTCAAAAGAACTTTTCGCATCATCAACGATCTTCCACCTTCAACATCCTCTGCCTCAACATTTTGCCTTTGAGCTTCGGCAATGTGAGCTTCTACACCTTCTTTCTTTTTTTCTGGACACTCATACGACTTGTGCCCATTCTTTCCACATGTGAAGGATATTATTACTCCACCTCTTCCTCTTCCTCTACCTCTGGTACGAGGAAAAATATTATTATCAGCATAATCTCCTCTCTGTTTGGTATGTTGCCCTCTTTGTTCAACATATTTTCCTCGCTGTGAGCTTCCACCTCTCTCAGTTCGAGTCTGAGGTTTCTTCCAGTCCTCCTTGGGTTTTTGATTTTTATCCTGGGTAACTGATTTGCCTCTGGGATGACTTCTGCCTCGACCTCTTTGACCTTGTTTTTGGCTCAGCTTCTCTTCATCTTTTAGAGACATCTGATAAGCATCTTCCACTGTTCGGATGGTCATCATGCTCATCTCATCCTCAATTTTGTATCTCAGGCCATTCATGTATCTGGCAGCCTTTTCATCATCACTTTCCCAATGACCTGCCCTAATGGTCAGTCTATAGAATTCTTCAGTGTATTCCTTTACTGTCATCAACTTCTGTCTCAAGTTTTCCATTCTTCGAAACAGAGTAATATGATAATCTCTAAGGATGAATTTCACCTTCATCTTCGCGATCATCCTATCCCAACTTTTGATCTTCTTCTTTCCTTTGCAGCATCTGTCAGCTTGTAGTTCATCCCATGACAATGTTGCATATCCTTTTAATCTTGTGACAACATGTTTGACCTTCTTGTCCTCTTCGACATCTTCATAGTCAAAATATGTGTCCAAAGCTCTAATCCAGTCTAGAATCTCTTCTGCATCCAGATTTCCCTCAAAAACTATAATGTCCATTTTCTCTCTTACACCTATTCTTGCAATAGCCCTAATCAAACGTTTGTTTGTTGCATCTTCGGCTACAATTTCTTCCCCTTCATGTTCAGCCTCATTTTCACTTTTAGAATCACTAAGATCCCCACCACCGACTGTACGCCTCTGTGTTGTCTCCATGTCTTCAAGTCTGGTGCGTAGGTCATGCCTCTCTCTCTCCATGGTTGGATCAGTCATCTGCCTACCTCTTCTTCTTGGAATTTCCCTCTCCTCTGGTGGATCGGGTGTTTGCATGTCCCTTCTTCTTGGTAGCATGGTGAATTCTCCTTTTCTTTGCTACAGAAAGCAAAGAAACGTTTATTTTCTATGATACCAAACCTGACACAACCCTCCTCAATCCGCAGGTCAGAAGGTCCATGTACACATGATATTTCCTCTTCCACTGGCCCGAAGAGCTCCCGGAAATGGCTCTCCTATTTCCCTTTCAGGAAATATGCATCCACAAATAACTTTGAGAAACCCCCCCCCTTATACTTCAGGAGATTGGTCTTCGCACTTTTGCGAATCTAGTGGTCAAGCACCTTGTCTCTCAATCTTCGAAACCCAAAAACAGTCAACACTTGACCTTTTCTCTCATATTTCGCCTTTCTCCCTATCACAATTTCGGGGGTTGCGATGTCAAGAAGCTCGTCCCTTCGACTCTTGAAACCCAATTTACCGAAACTCCGATGCACTCATAAGGTTTACCTTTCAACAACCCTTCATTCCATTGAGATTTTGGACTTTGCGATTTCACGAATCCTGATGCAAAATTTCGGGTCTTCACCCCACAAAACCTCGAAATGGTCAACGAAATTTGACTTCCATGTCGATAGTGCACCACCTATCCACCATGCTGATTCTGTGGCCCACACAATCCTTTTTCCCTCAGGATTTTGCACTTCATGGACCTGGTTGGCTTGAATCTACGACTCTACTCCTCCTGAGCTTTAACCCCTCAAAAGCACTCACCGTAACTCCCCTGCTCCTCCGTGAGATCTGATGGCTCACGGGACTTTGCAAGTTCTCCACAGAGAGTTTCAACCATCTGTCTCTTTCCTTCACAAGGACTTCTGCAACTTTTTACCAAGTGGTTTTCCCATGGTACTAAACTGCCTGTGACGCAAAATTGCAATGCCTTATCACTATTCCAATGCACAAGCTTCATGTATTTCCTTCGACGACTATGGAGACTCTATCCTTTCTGGGCTTTCTCCAACTCTGAGTCTTGAAGAAGACTCATGCACACACTCCTTGTGGCAGTCCTTCAAACACTTCCAAGTGTTGAACTTCCTTGACTCTACGCACACCTACAACAATAGTCTCGCAACAAATCATTCAAGTTACCAAACCTGAAATTCTACTCAGCCTATGCACACCTTGCATGGCTCCTGTGCCTAGATTCACTTCTGAGGGAATGAGAACAAAAGCTATCTCATCTGAGCTTTCAAAGACAAACCTCTGAACCCTTTGTCAACGTACTCCTTGAGAATAATTCAACTGCACTCCTTCAGGAACTCTTGCTCAGATAGAGAAACAATTGAAACTCATTTCCCTTAATCTCTCTCTCAGATTTCAAACATTCAACCAGAAATCATTCATACATAGCATAAAAGCAATTGCATGACAGAAAGAGTAAAACCATGAACATACCATTTAGCATACCCATACAAGAAACAAATACGATGCCATGAATCTGAATTAAGACTTCTTCTATTAACTCAAATCTTTGTACATGGGTGTTTTTCAAACACAATTTCTCTGTTCCAACTCTGTATGCTCTTCTCTTGGTAATGTTCTTCACTATCTGTTCTCTTCTTCCCTGTTACAATACACAATGAGGGTGTCTATATTCCGTTTCCCTCTCTCATTCTAAACTGTCTAATCTAGGAATTCAATTCTATCTACTTGCATTAACTATCATAAATTCCTTCTTCCTACTAAGGACGAGAGCGGATCACTCAAGGTCTGTTTGCATTTTACAAGTGTGCCTCCACTTGATGACTTCATTAATGTTTCAAGACATTTTCAAAATTTGCGTTGGGCGCTTTTCCAGCTGTCTTTTGTCTCTGCGCTAGCTTGCTTGATATGCTCCTGTATCAAACCACAACAACCATGATAACCACAACTATATATCATAGTTTATAATACATCTAAAAAACCCATGACAAGAACACACCACCCACCAAATTCTAGGATACACCATGACAAGCACAGACCACCAAATCCCGAAAACAACAAAAAAACATGCTAAACCGTATTGCATTATAAACCTATGGAATTAAATAATTAATTAAGGGTGGCAAGGGAAGTGGTGGTAAGATAGGGTATCTACCTAATCCATGTTGCATGATAATTGACATATATTCCACGTGCATTTGGTTGCATGGGCATCATTCATGAAGATCTTATGATGAATGTTTTTTTCTTTTAGTATAAAAAATAAAGTGAAACACATTCACTTAAACCCTACCTCTGCATCATCTTAACAAATGAGACCACCATTACATACTTAAAACCTTAGGACCTCCATCTCAGATACTGACAATACAAATGGAGGTCATGACTAGGGATTTTATGGTAGACCTAAACATTATTCATAAGGATATTATGATGAAATTATTCATTTGTACATTGAAAGGAATTGCAACACATTAATGGTTTAGTAAAGATTTTCTAAGGGTTGTGTCTTCAATTTCAAGTTTCATCAAATCCTTTTGTAGGATTTTGTGATTGTGAGTAGGTTCTTGAAGAATTCTACGATGAGGATTTTTTCTTCAACTTTGCAAGGAAAGAAGGAAGAAACTTGATGACACTTTGCAAGCCTATAAAATAATCCCATGGATATGCTTTTCAATAATTTTGTTGAAAGGTATAAGGAAATAAATTATTGGTTGATGTTGTAGAAACGAAATACCTTCAAAGTGATGATCAACCCATCGTCTTATCTAAAGAGTTGTCAGAGCATCATGTAGTAGGGGAACAACCCCTAGTCACCTCCATCCCTACAACAAGACCCACTTCTACCAAAGGATTTGGGCCCCTGTCATATGAAGATGTCATTGTTGTACTAGAAGAACAATTGCATGACAAGTATGAGGAAGAGGGTGGCCATGTTTCTAGTGATCTAAGCAAATCAAATTTTGAGCACATGCTTGAGATTGAATAACTATGGTTTGATGCCCCTTTGAATTTGATTGTTGTAATATGATCCAAATGAATCCTCATGAGGACAACCCATTATTTCTAGATTCCTAACTCCCTAGGGTTGATATCATGGAGATGGAACACACTCTCGATGTTGAAGAAGATTTTCTTGATTATGCTAGATGACGATCAATTCAATGCAATGGTCCTTAAGCCTATAGTGAAATGGTCATCAAACCTATGTGTTTTTCCTACCATGGAGTAAATTTTACCAGCAGGCTGGTGAGGTACACGATGGTGTAATTGATCATGTTTGTCCTTGTATATGCAATCTGATCCTTTAGGAGCACATTAACAAGGTAAGTATGGCCTATCATGGAATGTCTATCCTCAGGCTAGATCAACTCCATCCCAAGAAGGATGAATAAGGTTGGATCAAACCATTTATCATTGAAAATGAGAATGAAGAAGCGAGGGATCTCAAATTTGAACTTCTAATTCCCTATTCAAATGATGGTCCTCTAAATGAAAAATTGGGCTATGAGAAGTCTCGAATGGTAAATATGCATCTCCAACATGGTAGTGAACAATATTGTAGGCATGGAATAATGACATAATGTTGGATAGCTATAATGTGGATGCACAAGTAGAAATGGTAGGTGATGACATGGTAGTTAGGGTTAAAGAAGGAGAAGGCAACATTGCACTCTTATGTCTCAATCTTCAAAGATTCAAGGTTTTTAACAAGGAGGCACGCCATCAAGTTTATACCTTCAAATGCCTTGGTAAGAACTTACCTTGGACACTTCAACCTCATATGGATTCAATTCAATTCATTTATAAGGATTCCTTATCTTGTGTTCATGATGTATTCTAGCAGGTATACCCTATATTCCCATCATTGTTTCAAAGTTTGGAAAACAAAACTTGGAGGGTCAACAAACAAAGAAGATGCATTGGTCATACAAGGATATCAATAATCAGGAGATGTCTAGGAACAATATACTAAATAGTTGCAAATCCTCTCATGGGAAACAATTCATGCATGGAGAAATCTTAGAGATATTGTGGAAGGATTGTTTTCCTAGAAAGTTTGATTATGTCACCCTGAACTTAGAAAATGTTCACCATTTTCTAATGCTTTAACACAACACCAAGATCTAGTTGCCAGGAACTTCGGTGTCAAATTAATATTAGATGAAGTATTGTCTGGCATTCTTAGGAGACATTATATGGATGAAATTTTGGAAAATGTAGGGTTAGCCTTTGAGGATGAATGGTTTGAATGTGTCCTTTATGCTATAGGAAAAATCAGAAGGATTTTGGCAAGATTTGAAGTTGAAAATGTGACATTTTCTTACAACTAGTGTGACCAAGGAAAGATTACAAATTACATCATTCTTGTGTTAAATTTTCAACCTTTTACTCTAGAATCAAAGAAAAATTTGAAGCTACATGTATATGAAAAACAATATGATGGTAACAAGACATAAATTCTCGAAAGGCAAGAGGAAATTATGTGGTATGATAGAGTTTACAAAAACCTTCTTCAAGAGTGGATAGGTATGTGTTGTAGCATATCATTTCCATTGTTGCATCCACCTAATGGAATATTTCATTCATATATACTCAATTTATTATTCATGATAACAATGATAGAGATTCCAACATACAAGCATTCAGACTTTGACGTTTCCCTGTTTTTCACAATAACTAAGAACATGGGAAAGGGACATTGTACTTTTGAGGAGATAAAATGGTTTCATTGTCTCACTTCCTGCATTTGGCTGCATGGTTGCATTTGGCTACATGGGCATCATTCATGAAGATGTTATGATGATTTTTTTTTTCATTTAGTATAAAAAATAAGGTGAAACACATTCCCTTAAACCCTACCTCCCCATCATATTAACAACTGACCCCACCATTACATACTTAGCACCTTAGGATGTCCATCTCAGATACTGACAATACAAATGGAGGTCACAAATAGGGAAGAGGGAACCGAGGTGGCTAAGGTGGAGGATGTGATTCCTCAACTCAAGGAGAATAAATGGTAGAAAGGTAAAGGTGGCCTATACATGTCAAAAGGGAGCAAGAAATTGAGAGTAAAGTACATTGTTAAGTAACAAATATGAGAGTTGTTATTGATTCGTAACCCATCGATGGATACAAAATTGTAAAGGCTAAGGCATGGGTGTGAGTTATTGAAAGTGGGATAAGTGATGTTGTTGTTGTTGTCCATTACCTTGACTCACTCCATCCAAAAAATGATGAATTTTTAAATTACCTTGACTCACTCCATCCAAAAATGACAAATGGGAAAAGACATTATTCAAAGGCCACAATTACATATTGGTTAGATTAATGGTGAATGGACATTGTGGCTAAGTGGACATTGCATGGGATTCATTATGACATTTGTAATTCTCACATCTCCCAAGGTATCTTCACAACTCCTGAGTTCATTCACAACTCTCGATACAATCTTACAACTCTCAAGGCATTGGTCAAAATAGCATAGGCAGTTTGGGGATATTCTTCATTGGTCATTTGAGGAGTTCTAGGAGGGGTCTATTGAAGGGGAATTTTCTTTTATTCACCCAAATTGATTGTAATATCTCTATTTTATAGGTAGCATGGAGAGCCATAGCCAACCTAGACACTACCACTATTGTAAAATAATATAAATCTATCAATTTCTTTGTAATTAGGAGGACCTAATTGCTGAGACCCAGGCCTCTATCTTCTCATCTATTAGTAGAATCCATGTTCAGGAAGAAAATCATAATGCAGGGTCTGTTTTTATAATGGAGTCTCTATTACAACATAAGAGGAAAATCAATTATTTAAAGGAAGAGTGCATATGTTTCATTGAGTTATATAAATATGGGTTTCATTGATTTCTATAAATATTTCAAGTTTGTAAGGGTTTTGGAAATTAAACCTCATAGAATTACAATATTCTGATTCCCCAACTGACTCACGACTCTTTTTCATAGAATATAGACAAAGGGATATAGATGTCTATGTATACCATAAAATATCCACGATGTAGGCAACCTCCACATCAACAACTTTGGGACCAATTAAAATATTCCACATATACAAGGGAGAGAAAGAAGGGAGTTGGTTTGGATAATAAAGGGAAAATCAAAAAGACATGTGGTGGGATCAGAAATTTCCATGTCATTATCCAAATAATGAAATGGAAAAAATCCTCCAACCAGCACCTGAACTATCTCAACCCAACACAACTGCTATGTAGAAATCCTTCACATCTAGGTTCATGTAGCAATCTCTCTGCCTTGTTGTTGTTGTCACCTAGCTAGTTAAAAATATGAGACTATTAGGATTTTGGTAAAAGAATAGTCCATGTCAGAAAAATTCAATTATGAGTTTACGGGTGTTCAAAGATTATACTAGATGAGAATAAAGCTGAGGAATGGCCAATCTAGATATTGATCCTTATTTCCGAAATGAGCAATGTATTAATGAAGGGCTTTGTGTGCATTTAAAACTGTAAAATTCCCACTCAATTATTTTTGGTCTTTT
Organism: Picea glauca; assembly: GCA_000966675.3. Lineage (NCBI taxonomy): Eukaryota > Viridiplantae > Streptophyta > Pinopsida > Pinales > Pinaceae > Picea > Picea glauca. The sequence continues at coordinate 318,466 of JZKD02S1161292.1, read as the reverse complement.
TCTTGGTTTTATTATGTTGGATTTTCGTCAAACAATTTTCCACTGAAATGTTTATAGAGGTTGTTATGAATTTACTCATTGTTGTAGCAATTTTATATGAATTCCTGAGTGTGGAATTTTGACAAACACTTGGACTATAGGATATTTCACACTGTTTGATTGCCCAATTTGCAGTTATGGTATTTTAGATGGATTCTTGAAGTTTTTTAGATGGTTGGCATAGATTTCATGTTATCCCTCTGATAACATTGTGACTAGGAAAACCCTAGGAACAAAAAGTTCAAATTCAAATATGCCCTAACTCAAATCTGTAGAATATATAATTAAAACATAGTTCCCTAGATCGAATATATAGAATATATCATTCAAATGATGATGCATGTGCGACCTAGACTTTTCAGAATGAAAATTTTGAAAAGGACGGAGTGAGGAAAATTTACCAGAATGTTGGAAGTCATTGTTGGTCTAGTTCTCTTCATTGTTGCTCTTTGTCTTTGTGGCTCCTTGGTGGGGTCACTGCGTCTCTTTTTATAGGTCATAGCTTTGTAGTAGGCCACGTATCTATGGTGTCTATCTCTTTTTCATTTGGAAACTAATTGGGGTATCTGTCTGCCTTTGTGGATCATTTGGTAGGGGATGTAGGGTCGAGAGTTTTGTTTGGCAATGGATGTAAGGGTTGGGATGAATGTGAATGGGGTCGGGATGAATGCGAATGGGATGGAGTTGAGTTTGAATGGGATGGGGCCAAGTTTGAATGGGATGGGGTCAGCTGAATAGGGTCGGGATGAATTTGAATGGGGTTGAGTTCGAATTTGAATGCGAATGGGGTTAGGGGTCCCAGGGTTCTGTTCGAGTGGAATGATGTAGAGTTTGAATTCAAATGTGAATGGGGTTAGGGGTCCTAGGGTTCTATTCAAATGGAGAATATATATGTTATATATGTAACATATATATGTTATATATTTGTAACATATATATGTTTACAATATATAAAATATTTTCATTTTATAAATATTTTTTATATTATATGTCATATTTTATATAATATGTTATATGTTATATGAATATATTATATAATATATAGTTTTTGTTCATGATATCAAGAAGTACCCCTGGTGCAGATCTTGGTGGTAGTAGCAAATATTCAAATGAGAACTTTGAAGAGTGAAGTGAGGAAATGTTCCATGTGAACATCACTTGGACATGGGTTAGTCGATCCTAAGAGATGGGGAATCCTTGTATCAAGGGTGCACTCTGGATGAACATCGAAATCGAATTGGTTTAATATTCTCGAACCGGGACATGGTGGTGGACGACAATGTTAGGAAATCTGGATATGTCATCGGGGGCCTGAGAAGAGTTATCTTTTCTTTTTAATGACTTCCCACCTTGAAATCGGTTCAACTGGAGATAGGGTCCAAAATATGGAAGAGAACCACACGTCTTGTGGTGTTTTTTTCCCCCTTGACAAACATTGAAAATATGGAGAACCAAGTACCATCCATGCTCGATCATACTCATATCTGCCTTCTTGGATTTTTCAATGCCCACTAGGTTAGAGATATTGATGAGAGAATATCTACCTTGGGCTACTTGTTTTATCTTGGCTCTGGACCAATTTGTTAGTGTCCTAAGAAGAAACAAGTTGTTATTATCTTCTCCACTAATGACAACTATGCTAGTGAAGTTCATGTCGGGAAGCATCTTCCCTGGATACATATGATGCTTGATCAACGTGGTATTCCTCCACAAACTCATTCCACCTTTGTGACAATCAAAGTACCATTGAGCTTATTTATAATCCAATGAATCATCAGAAGAAAAAACACATGGATATTTGGATGCACTAAATTTGGCAACCTCATGCTCAAGGAAAACTTGTGCCAATCTTTGTTCCTTTAGTAGATCAACAAGTAGATATCTTCACCAAATCTCTTGTAGATCCCGCCTTCACCAATCTAATGGAATGAATTAATATAGGAGCATTTCCATTAAAGGGCCCTTTAGAGGTGATATTTTGTGTCAACGTGGAATATAGAGTACACCATTATGAGATTTTGTGTACTAAGGATGGGTCTCATGGATTTGGCCATGTTCATGGGAGAAAAATAAGTGCCTTAGTCCTAAATGAATCTTATAGGGTTTGAGGGTCATGAGAAAGTCCTTAAACCACCACAAAGGGAATCTACAAGGAATATTTTCCCTTTTAGTAAGATATTATAGCAATTAATTGCACAACAAGGGTGGGTCTTAAGGAAATGAATGTTCAAGGGAGGAAATTTAAATATTTAGACCATAAATGAAACTTATTTGGCTCATGGGCCATGAACAATGTCTGAAACCATGAGACAATGCCTCTAAATGATATCTTTGGCGTTCAAGTGAAATATGGGAGTCAAACTATACAAATATTAGTTTTTTTCAATGCATCTATACATATCGTATGAGCCCCATGATCATCCAATTTGTAGTTGAGTTAGATGTAAGTTTCCCTAGTATTTCATCCCATCATATGGATAGTCCTTGATATGTATCATGAGCTGATCCAATGTGTGAAAAAATCAAGGTGAAACACATTCCCTTAAACCCTATCTCCCCATCATCTTAACAACTTACCCCACCATTACATACTTAGCACCTTAGGAACTCCATCTCAGATACTGACATGTGGTTGAAGTATGGGTATGTTCTTGAAAGAAAAGACATAGTACTATCCCAAAGTCACAATTCCACCATAATTAATTGTGATAGGAGGTGATTTGGTGCTTTAGCACCATCAATAACATCTGGGCCCACCCAGAGTAGGTCATAGCAAGGAATTTCTCTACATGCATTGTCAATTCACCAAATATCCTATGGGGTGCATGAAGATTCATTAAAACCCCTAACTTCCATAACCCAAGCCCTTAGTCAACTAAAACCCCTAAATTCCAGCACCAATAACCCAAACCAATAACGCCTCTAATATATTTCACACCTAATTCTTATAGCCCAATAGCATAATCTTTATAACCCTTGAACATTATATCATAACCAATTTAATTTTCATTAGCTATCAAGCAAGTACCCTAACCCTTGTCCCCAATAAACCTTAATCCCTAAATTATATAACTGCTAACCCTTGTAATCTATAACCTCGAACTCTTATAACCCCTTATTCCTAGCAGATGTAATTGATATGATCCATAACCATTATAAGTTGTGTCACATGTTTCATCCTTAACCTCTATAAAAAATAATCCCTAACCCTTACATTCCATAACAATTATAAGGATTATCAACTAATAACTATATACACTAATGTATGGAACCCTAAACCCATAACCTCTATAACCCTTAACCCTTTTCATCCCTAATGTTTAACCCATATCCCTTATAATATGTAACCCCTGTAACTATAATTTTTAATACTATTACGTACAACCACTATTACCGAGTAACCATCTAATCTCTAAGAACCTATGGCCATTAACCCTTATAATCACTATAATTTATTTCCCCAAACACATTTGACTCATAATCACTACAATGTTTAGAATCCCAAACCCCTAAACCATTGATAATTTAACCCTAATCTTTAACCCTTATAACCCCAAACATGTACATTAACTATTACATCTATCCATTATTAGTACTAGTCTATCACCTATGTTAACCCTGATCATTTACAACCTCTATAATTTCGAACTTATAAATCCCAAATAGTTAAAGCCTAACTTATTAACCCTAAGCACCTAATACCTATATCTCACAAACATTAATCCTTACAATACTCAAACCATATAACCACTTTACTCCATAACACTATAACCCTTATCATCCCTAACACCTAACCCTTAATTTTCACCATACCTAACCCCTATAAACATTAACCCCTAATCCCTATAAAGCACAATTCTAAACCAATGTAACCTTTATTTGACTTGTAACTCCTAATGAGCTTAACTACCATAACCCCTAATACAACATCTCGACATGAAGAGCACTGAAATAACATCAAATCCTACCATAACATGGCCCTACAATCTCGAGAATACAAAGGTCATGGCTATGTGAATTGACATAGGTGAAAAGGAAGATGTGTCTAGTGACACCAAAATAACAGGAGAATCATTAGTAGAGAATTGTAAATTCATTGTATTAAGAAAACAATTAAGTAGAATGTGTTTGTTGACACAAAGACAAAAGAATCTATGTCAACCAACACACACTAGAGAAATGAGGAACCAAATGCAAAGAATGTTCAAACTAGCACAAGAGAGAGAATTTGTCTTGATTTCCATAGAACATGGAAGGCATGATACAAATAAGAAAACTCTAGAATTCATGTTGACCTACACATAATTGAACAATGAGTTGATAGATGCTAAAAGATATAACTAGGGCTTCAACAAGGTGATCAATGAGAAACTTGGGAAGAATCAATTCTACATATTCAGAGGTCTATCATGACAATCAGTTAGACTATTAATGACATCAATACAAAAAAATTTATTGATACGATGAAACAAGGAGTATAGGTTACAAACATTATGATCTTAGACAAGGATGGAGCAAAAAAATACATATGGAAATTGGAGATCTCTCTCTAACCAATATGTTATTGGATGATGGTTCCATAGTAAACAATATGATGAAGGATACATGGGGAAAGTTAGAGAAATCAAAATTGAGGCCACTAGAGTTGTTGGTTGACAATCAAATCCATCAATCGCTTCGACAAGGTGAACAATGAAAATTTCATATTGAATTCATTCAATAGATTCCAAGGATCACTGCAACATTATCAATTGGAATATTAATGATTTCAATTCCATATGGAAATATAAGATCTCACTCTACCCAATTTAATAATATTAGATGGCGATTATATAATAATAGTTATGATGGAGACAACAATAATTAGAGAAACCAAAACTGTGAATACCATAGTTTTGATTAAGGATGATATATCATACTAGAATAGACCCTTTGGAATATTAACAACGTGAGTACACATATATGGAAAGGTATTTATGATAGATTTCCTAGCAATTAAAACATGACATGGCAAATTCAGAACACGTGATGCCTTACTAGGAAGGTCACACCTAGAAGGACAAATAGTCATTGATGATTAGTGAGCCAACATAATTGCATTCAAAAAAGGATAATATTGAATAATTATTGATTTAATAAGTTGCAATAGTGAATGAGGAGTTGGCTATTTCTAGTGAAACCTCTAGAGGCAGGCAAGATGAACTATATGAATGCAAAGGGAAAGGGTAGTATAACTAGAGGATTTCTTAGAGGAAATAAATCATTTGATAGTGGATCATTGTAGCATTGGAATATGGATAATCTAAGTTTTTTGTTGCTATAATATAGAATCAAAAATAATAACTAAACCCAAAGGGAAGAATCCACTCAAGTGAATGATGAGAAGGAAAATTACCCATCACACTTGACCAATGTTACCACTGGTAAATGTAAAATTCAATGAAGGTATCCCATGACCATACTAACTAAGATGTTATTAAATACAAGGAACGTATACCCACTCAAAACATTAATGTATAAATGAAGAATGGACCTTAGCACATCATAATGGGAATTTAGTGGAGGATATAATTGTTAGCCAAGCAATTAACATATTTAAGAATACAAATAATTATTTGCATGGTCCTATAAATATGGAATCTAACCCGCTGTTCAATAGGGGATTTGTGGAATTTATCCACCCCAAAATATCCTCATTCCTTGACCATGGTGTAGTCCCCAAGATCCATTATTTTTGTACAAAATTACATACTAATGGTATAAAATGTCCCACACAAAGACTAAATTAGTATCCACTACATAAGTCTTTTGTCTTTGTTCAAGGACTATGTAACATATCTCAATTCTAAGAAGATTCAAATAGGACCTAAGAACCTTAAGTTATTTCCTTAACCATGGGTGACATAACACTATCATTCAATAGTAAAGTTGTTGCGTTTCATTGTTTGGCATCATGTGTCCTTTGGGCTTGAGCAACCATATCCACAAAATAAACATACGAAGAATATTTGTCTTATGAACAAGATATGGTACTATCCATTTTGAGGTTTAGAATAGAGATTGTTCTTATAGAATACACTACATTTCACCATAATATAATCTCCACACTCCTTGAAAACCATGTAACACTATTCAAATTAGACACAATATTCTTGCGAGGAATTATCTATACTATCGTCGAACTTTTTTTGTCGATAGTATAGAAAATTCGTCGCAACATTATTTACATTCATCTCTCTTTCGATGATATCAAATGATGCTTGGATTCATTTCATGTTTGGTATGTCAACTTGAAATATCAATTTGATACTTTGCAAGCTAGTTGGACCTTCATTCAAATACAATTATGAAACTTGGAATCATTAACATATCTACTAGAACATATGAAAAATAGGGTTTATGGTTTCCATGATGAATTGATGATGGAAGAAAGTGGGTGTGTTAGTCAAATTTGAGTCCAGAAACCCTCCCATATCATTAAGGAATGTGATTAGTCTATCCAAGTCAAATTTCAATGCATACATATACAGTTTGAAAACATTTCAACGTTGGCCCCATTCACATGTCATTGTTTCCCACCTCTAGTATCTTGATGGTGTTGATTAAGAAATCAATGAAATAGAGGGATTTTTCATCAAAAATATGATGCATATACATTTCATATACATTAATGTAGAACCAAAATAAAAACGAAGAAATACCGACGAAAGCCTAAAACTTGCGTCAACCAAATTGGGTACTCTGAAAGAAAATTAGGGTTTATGGTTTACATGATGAATTGATGATAAAATAAAGTGGGTGTGTCAATCAAATTTGATTCTAAAAACCCTCCCATATCTTTAAGGCATGTCAATAGTCTATCCATGACAAATTTTAGTGCATACAGAAACTGTTTGAAAAAATTTCAATGTTGGCCCCATTCCCAGGTCCCTGTTGTCAATGTCTAGTCCTCATACATTTTCGTTCCTTGTTCCTCGTTCCTAGTTCCTTTACCATGCTGTAGTCCCCAAGATCCATTATTTTTGTACAAAATTACATACTAATGGCATAAAATGTCCCATACAAAGACCAAATTAATATCCACTACATAAGTCTTTTGTCTTTTTTCAAGGACTATGTAACAGATCTCAATTCTAAGAAGATTCAAATAGGACCTAAGAACATTAAGTTCTTTCCTTAACCATGGGTGACATAAAACTATCATTCAATAGTAAAATTGTTACGTTTCATTGTTTGGCATCATGTGTACTGAGGGCTTGAGCCACCATATCCACAAAGGAAACATACCAAGAATATTTGTGTTATGAACAGGATATGGTACTATCCATTTTGAGGTTTGGCATAGAGATTATTATTATAAAATACAATACATTGCACCATAATATAATCCCTACACTCCTTTAAAACCATGTAACACCATTCAAATTAGACACAATATTCTTGCGACGAATTAGCTATACTATCAACGAACTTTTTTCGTCGATAGTATAGCAAATTTGTCGCAAGATTATTTACATTTGTCTCTCGTGCGATGATATCAAATTATTCTTGGATTCATTTCATATTTGGTTTATCAACTTGAAATCTCAATTTTATACTTTGCAAGCTAGTTGGACCTTCAGTCAAATACAAATATGAAACTTGGAATCATTAACATATCTACTAGAACATATGAAAAATAGGGTTTATGGTTTCCATGATGAATTGATGATGGAAGAAATTCGGTGTGTCATTCAAATTTGAGTCCAAAAACCCTTCCATATCATTAAGGCATGCGATTAGTCTATCCAAGTCAAATTTCAATGCATACAGATACAGTTTGAAAACATTTCATCGTTGGCCTAATTCACATGTCACTGTGGACTGCCTCTAGTATCTTGATGGTGTTGATTAAGAAATCAATGAATTAGATGTATTTTTCATCACAACTATGACACAGATACCATTTATATACATTAATGTAGAACCTAAAAGAAAAATGAAGAAAGACCGATGAAACCCTAAAACTTGCGTCAACCAAATTGGGTACTCTGAAAGAAAACTAGGGTTTATGGTTTACATGATGAATTGATGTTGGAATAAAGTGGGTTTGTCACTCAAATTTGAGTCCAAAAAACATCCCATATTGTTAACGCATGCCAATAGTCTATCCATGACAAATTTTAGTGCATACATAAACTATTTGAAAAAATTTCAACGTTGGCCCCATTCACAGGTCCTTGTTGCTAGTGTCTAGTCCTCGTGCAATTTTCGTTCCTCATTCCTTGTTATGTGTTCCTCATTCCTCGTTCCTTGACCATGATGTAGTCCCCAAGATCCATTATTTTTGTACAAAATTACATACTAATGGTATAAAATGTCCCACACAAAGACCAAATTAATATCCACTACATAAGTCATTTGTCTTTTTTCAAGGAGTATGTAATAGATCTCAATTCTAAGAAGATTCAAATAGGACCTAAAAATGTTAAGTTATTTCCTTAACCATGGGTGACATAACACTATCATTCAATAGTAAAATTTTTACGTTTCATTGTTTGGCATCATGTGTACTGTGGGCTTCAGCCACCATATCCACAAAGGAAACATACCAAGAATATTTGTCTTATGAACAAGATATGGTACTATCCATTTTTAGGTTTGGCATAGAGATTGTTATTATAGAATACACTACATTGCACCATAATATAATCCCTACATGCCTTGAAAACCATGTAACACCATTCAATTTAGACACAATATTCTTGCGACGAATTAGTTATACTATCGACGAACTTTTTTCATCGATAGTATAACAAATTCATCACAAGATTATTTACATTTGTCTCTCTTGCGATGATATCAAATGATGCTTGGATTCATTTCATATTTGGTTTATCAACTTGAAATCTCAATTTGATACTTTGTAAGCTAGCTAGACCTTCAGTCAAATACAAATATGAAACTTGGAATCATTATCATATCTATTAGAACATATGAAAAATAGGGCTTATGGTTTCCATAATGAATTGATGATGGAATAAAGTGGGTGTGTCAGTCAAGTTTGAGTCGAGAAACCCTCCCATATTGTTAAGGCATGTGATTAGTCTACCCAGGTCAAATTTCAATGCATACACATACAGTTTGAAAACATTTCAACGTTGGCCCAATTCACATGTCACTGTTGCCCGCCTCTAGTATCTTGATGGTGTTGATTAAGAAATCAACGAAATAGATGGATTTTTCATCACAAATATGATGAATATACATTGTATATAAATTAATGTAGAACCTAAAAGCAAAATGAATAAAGACCGACGAATGCCTAAAACTTGCGTCAACCAAATTGGGTACTCCGAAAGAAAATTAGGTTTTATGGTTTACATGATGAATTGATGATGGAAGAAAGTGGGTGTGTCACTCCAATTTGAGTTTAGAAACCCTCCATATCATTAAGGCATGCCAATAGTCTATCCATGAAAAAATTCAGTGCATACATAAACTGTTTGAAAAAATTTCAACGTTGGCCCCATTCGTAGGTCCTTGTTGCCAGTGTCTAGTCCTCATGAAATTTTCGTTCCTCTTTATTTTTGTACAAAACATACTAATGGAATACAATTTCCCACACAAAGACCAAATTAATATCCGCTACATAAGTCTTTTATCTTTTTTCAACGACTATGTAACGAATCTCAATTCTAAGAAGATTCAAATAGGTAAGAATATTGATGAAATATTATACGATCATGATGGTATAATAATGAAAGAGATTCTCTTGGTTTCAAGAATAATTTATCCTCTACTTAAAAATTCCAACCACATGAAGGTGGAATATCACATGGCCCCTCCCCTCCCCCTCACATCACTCTCAATTGATCCCCAAAAACCAATCTATAAAATATAAAATAATCGAAAGCAATGCCCTATTAAGATTCATGGATATAAGCTACAAAAACAAAAATTAATGAAGGTACATGAAATTATTTGTTTCTAAATGTAGGGACCTAAATTAATTAAATCCAAAATTTCATACAATTAAACACATAATTCCTTTATTTGCAGAAATAATTCATTCACCATTGTATAAGCATAAATATTCAACAGAAATTTAAAATTATTCCACAGCATGAAAATAACTCAGCAAATTCATAATTAAAATACCTTCTTCTGATGCTAATTCCCGCTTCTCTGATTGTCCTTTCCCTGCTTCCATGTCCATCCTGATGCACTGACCAAACTCTTCCCAAACCGACTAACCACCCAGCCAGCTAGGAGCATCCTATCTGGCTCCCTAGCTCCAGGATACCGAAATGAATCCTGGCCCCCGTACCCAAAACCCCCAGCAACTCGTTGCCCCCTGCAATGGTTCACCAAAAATTCCCAATATCAAACTTCTCCAACTAAACAATATGCCACAGAACTATATGCCACAGAAATACCATCCCCCTCCAAAATGCTTCCTCTCCACAAAATAATCATCTCCCCCTTTCCCCGTAGGACTCTTCCGTCATATCCCCCCTTCATCGACTCTCCTCCCCTTCATTAATTTCCTTATCTCCTCCTTTATTACCTTATCCCCTTCATTAATTTATTATCTTATTCTTAATTTAATGCTTCATTTCCCCCTTGCATACGTAAAGTATTTAATTAAATAAATTAAAATTATTAAGCCCCTTTAATTCATTACACAACCTTTAATGAGTTAATTGATTAATAAATAAGTAATTAATTAATATTATTAATAATAATCATTGTTTAACTAAAACCATATTAGGAAAATTAATTATCTAATTAATTTTACTTAATAATCCCTATGCATCTATTTAACTAGGGTTGTTACATACACCCACCCTTCAGGAAACTTCATCTCAAAGTTAAGGTATCTCATGGTACAAAGGCAAAGAAACATGGTTCACACATTCATAAGAATTAGCCGACACTATTAGTAAGTAAGTCAAGAAAACTCATACATACTAGTGTATATGTACAAGAAATGCATGTGTAGCTAGTACATACAAGTCTCGTGCATGTACTAATAATCAATAACTATCACCCTTTAGTAATTTATGTATGCATCCAATCCAATCGACAAGACTAGTCTTTTATAAAAGTCAATAAACCAGTCAAATGTTTGCTACATCCTTTAATTACAATTATCTAGTTCAACAATTTTATTTAGAAAACTATGGTTTAGTTACGTAATTATGAATATTCATATATACACATTTTTCTTTTTAGAAGGGAAAAACATTAAATTCCACTATCAGACAAATCTCCATACTTTCTCAACTATTTCTACTCATCCTTCCTCCCTAACTTACTTCCATATTCATTCATATCCTTCTTTTGCTGGAATATCTTGGAGCATCAACTATATTGACCTAACTCCAAATAGAACCCGTAAGTGGAAGTGTCACTATCTCGACCAAGCTTCCCTAGCAGGCAACTGACAGTCATCATCACACGTCTTGGGGAGTGTGAGCTAACACCATCCTCCCATGACTTCAGGTTTTGGAGGATAAACAGTGGGAAATGCCTCCACCCCTCCTAATCATAACTAGGGTCCACACCCTACAATGGAATATACAGTGGCATCGTGTTGCTGAGATTTTTGTCATCATTTATTCATTTTTGGGCAGTCTCCTCACCTGAAATCCTGCACTGGTCCACATATCATAGCAATGCATCCAAACCAATATAATTTCACATACAAATATTTGTACCATAGTGTTTCTCAGCTAGTGGTCATGCTATCCACTTTCATCATCATTATCCCTTGGCTATTTCATAGCCCATAACCTACAGATTAGTTTGTAACACAAATTCATACATTTCTATGCATTATCATCATGTAATTGCATGCAATCATCATTTCAATTCGGTATTCGTGTACCAACAACTTAACATCAAAGTTTTCAAGTTAGAAATAGATCTCATAATATCCCATAATTCAATTTTGACACCCATTCATAAAATTATCATTTACCAAATAGATTGCATCATATCCAACATCATCAATAACATTTAAACATTCATAAAATTTACATTCTCATAATGTGTCGCATCATATACATCATCATCAATAACATTTAAACATTCATAAAATTTACATTCACAGTGTAGATCGCATTATATCCCTCATCATCAATAACATTTAAACATTCATAAAGGTTCATACATCTTAAAAGTTTAAGTGTATCATTTAATAGTTTCATTGTGAATAGAAAATAATATAAGTAGGCCTCAGGTAATCCTGGTTGTCTAAATCAAAAGGTGGTATTACATACACCCCACCTTCGAGAACCATATTCTCAAGGTGGTAAAAAAAGTGAGGGATAGTCTCGTCATAGTGTCTTGGCGTCTTCCCAAGTAACAGATCTTGGACTATACTTGTCCCATTGGACCTTAACTTGGTCTACCGGATGGTTTCTGAGCTGTCGAACTCTACGGTCCAATATGTGTAATGGTTCTACCATGAGAGTTCCCATGTCCGATACCTGCAATTCCTATCAATTTAGTTTATGTGATTCATCAGCAACATAATGACGTAAAACAGATACATGAAAAACATTACGAGTTTTATGCAAGTGGGGTGGCAATACGAGACGATAGGCAACGGGTCCAATTTTCTCTTGTATTCTAAATGGTCCTATAAATCGAGGTGACAACTTTTTCCCTTTCCCGAACCATATGGTACTCTTATTAGGCCTAATAGAAATGAAAACCTGGTCTCCCACTTCTTAACTTTGATCGGTCCTGTGTGCATCCGCATAACTTTTCTGCCTATCCTGTGCTTCCTTTAGTCTCTTCCTAATCTTAATCACCTGTTCCTCCATATCTTGAATCAATTCTAACCCAACTGTTACTTGGTCTTCTAGTCTATCCCAACTCAACGAAATTCTACATGGCCTTCCATACAAAGCTTCGTAGGGTGGCATCCCGATGGAGCTATGAAAACTTTTATTGTAGTCAAACTCTACCAAAGGTAGGTACTTCTCCCACTAGTTTTGATTATCCATGACATACATCCTGATCATGTCTTCCATGACTTGATTTACTCTCTCAGTTTTCCCATCTGTTTCAGGATGATAAGTTGTTCTTGAGTTCAACTGAGTTCCCAATGCTGACTGCAAACTTGTCCAAAACCTAGAAGTGAATCTGGAGTCCCGATCTGAAATGGCCTTCTTAGGTATCCCGTGCAAACAGATAACCTCATTTACAAACACATGTGCCACATCAGTGACATCGTAAGTGTCTCTAACCAGAATAAAATGAGCACTCTTGGTTAACTTATACACTATCACAAGAATGGCATTGTGTCTATGAGATATGAGTGGAAACCCCACAACAAAATCCATAGAGATTACTTCCCACTTGGACATAGGAACATCATGTTCTTGTAGGAGGCATGTTGGGTGATGGTGGTTGGCTTTCACTTGTTGACACTCTAGGCACTTGGCGACGAAATGGACTATATCGCGCTTCATGCCTACCTAGAAGAAGATCTTCCTCATGTCTGCATACATCTTCTTCACACCCAGATGCACACAATAAAGTTATCTATGGGCTTCCTTCAGTATGATGCTTTGAATATCCCCATATTCACGGATGTACATCCTTCCTCGATATCTCAATAGTCTGTCTACTTCCAGACTATATCCTTCATAATTTGGATCTAACTACCTCCCACTCTGGAGGTTTGAAGTAACCTCTAAATACCAACTATCTTCTTAGAGTTGCGTCAACACATGTTCTCTCAAATTGAATTTTAAGGGTATCAAGGAGAAGACACAGGGTCTCCTGCTCAAGGCATCTGTGACCACTTTTTATTTTCCCTTGATGTATGAAATACCAAAATTGTACTCACTCATAAAATCACTCCATCACCTTTTTCTGGCATTCAGATCCCTTTGAGTGAAGAGATGTTTTAAACTTTGATGGTCCGTTTTGAGCTCAAAGTTTCTCCCCACAAGATAGTCCCTCCAAAGTTTCAGAGCTAGCATTACAGCTGCCAACTCTAAATCATAAGCTGTGTATAGCTCTTCATGTTTCTTCAACTTCCTTGACACATAAGATATCACTCCTCCATCCTGCATTAGCACGGCCCCCAACCCTTGCTTTGAGGCATCCATGGAAGCTGTGAAGTCCTTTTCCATATCCGGTACTCGTAGAATTGGCGCACTAGTTAGTAACCTCTTAAGCTCGATGAATACACTATCACATTCTTCTGTCTAGTCATACATGACCCCCTTGCGCTGCAAAGTGGTGATGGGTTTCACTATTTTAGAGAATCCTTCCAGAAATATCTGATAATATCCTACTAGCCCCATGAAGCTTCTCACCTCATGGGCATTTTTCGACACTGGCCACTCCATAATGGCCTTTACCTTTTCTTGGTCCACAAAGATTCATTCACTCGAAATGATATGAACAAAATAATGGATTTCTTTCTGGAAGAAGGAACACTTTGACAACTTCCCATATAATTTGTTCTCTCTAAGGCAGGACAACACTACTCATAAGTGTTCCTCATGTTCTCTTTTGTTCTTGGAATAGATGAGGATGTCATCTAGAAAGACTTTTACAAAACGGTCTAAGTACTTATGGAATACACCATTCATGAGGCTCATGAATACTGCTGGTGCATTGGTCAATCCGAAAGGTAATATGACAAACTCGTAGTGTCCAAATCGAGTTTGAAAGGAAGTTTTAGGAATATCACCTTCCTTAATCCTTAACTGATGATACCCAAATCGCAAATCGATCTTTGAGAATACCACTGTTCCTTTCATTTGATCGAAGAGGTCATCTATCCACGACATCAGGTACCTATTTTTCATTGTAGCATGGTTCAAGTCCCTGTAATCTATACACAGTCGTAAGCATTCATCCTTCCTCTTTACAAAAATTACTGGTGCACCCCAAGGTGAAACACTTGGCCTTATTATCCCTAAGTCTAGTAAATATTTCAACTACATTTGCAACTCACAAAGTTTCATCCCTGTCATCCGATACAGAGTCTTGGAAATTGGTTCTGCACCAGGTTTTAGCTCAGTAGTAAAATTAAGCTCCCTCTCAGGAGGTAACCCTGGTAACTTGTTCGGAAAAACATCCTTAAATTCTGACAATACCGGGTACTGATCTAATGAAGGTCCCTTCCTTTCACTCACTTCTTCCACTACATATAGTCGACACCCTTTCCTCAAGCATCACTTAACCTTCATAGTTGATATAAAGAGTAATGACACCTTTCTCCATACACCCTGGATCTCTACTGGTCTTCCCTCATCATTGACACAAAGCACCCTCTTTGAGAAACAATCTACCAAAGATCGATGAGCTTCTAACCAATCCATTCCAATGATTAGGTCATATGCCCCAAGAGCAGTGACATATACATTCGACTTGGTAGTACACACTCCTAGGTCTACTATACAATTATCAACACTAGGTCTTATCGCTTGTTTTTCGCTCGAAGCCATATCGACTTGTTTAAAGTCATCATGCTCGTAGGCTACCAACCCAATCTTTTCTAATGTAGATGGTGAAATGAAACTATTTGTTGCACCATAATCAAATAGAATCTTAAAATTGATATGATTTAGCATACCTAATGACTCCACCACCATGGATTGATGTTCGGCCTGGCGATTATTAACCGCTGTGTAAATCTGGTGGCTGCTACTTGCTCTTCCCATTGATGCCTTTCCTTCTCTATGCATGAACCGTGATTGTAACTCTGGGTAGTCACGCTGGTAATGGGGTCCTCCACACCCCCAATAGGTAACATGAGATTGAACCTGCGCACTGTTATGTGACTATCTCTAAAATGAGTTCCTTCCCCTAGAACCCCTACCCCTACTAGTTGTTCCTTGAGATGGTCATGGACCTGTCTGCGTCATTGGTTAAGAACGAGATGTTTCACTCGCTACCATTGAAATCCCTGCGGTTACTGTCCTTGGTGCGACTCTACTACCATATGGAGGTGGCCTTGAGCCCCCTCCCCTGGAAAATGTCCTAGGGGCCTTCCCGAGGAATCCAGGATGATGTGGAAAGGTCGGTTCTCACCTCCGGTTAAGTTCATGTGTTCCTCCGCATAATGCACATTTTCCACAGCTTCTGCTACTGAAGAAGGTTTCCACATCTGCACCATAGCTCTTATCTTAGGGTTCAATCCATAGTTGAAGCGATCTGCCTGTCATTGGTCATTATCCATATACAGAACATATTTGACCAATTCCATAAATCTGATCTCATATTCTTCTACAGTTCTGTTTCTCTGTACTAAGGAATGAAACGCCCCTACCTAGTGTTCCTCATAATAAGTTGGCAAATATTTCCTTTGGAACCTCTCCTGAAAAAGTTCGCAAGATACTATGTCTGGGGTAAGATGCAGTTGTCTTTCCAGGTTGCCCCATCAGTTCAAGGTGTTGTCTCTTAACTAAAAAATTGCTATCTTCGCCTTTGAGTTGGACGCATAGTCCCTTAAGGCAAAACACCTTGTCATGCCTTCCAACTATGCTTTTGCGCGTTCACTAGCGTGACCCCCGACAAACTCTGGAAGTTTGAT
The DNA here is from genome assembly GCA_000966675.3 of Picea glauca. Taxonomy (NCBI): domain Eukaryota; kingdom Viridiplantae; phylum Streptophyta; class Pinopsida; order Pinales; family Pinaceae; genus Picea; species Picea glauca. The sequence goes on along the minus strand of JZKD02S1161292.1, from coordinate 301,878 downwards.
CTTCTGTAATTCTCGAGTGATGTCTTCGGGTGGAGGTCCTCCCCTCGAATCCCTCGACACTTCTGGATTACCCATTCCATATGGTGGGGGTTCCACCTTAGTCTCTGCTGGTTGCCACCCCTTTAAAGTCTCATTTATGGCCTCCAACGAGTGCAGTATGAGAGCTAGTTCGGGCGATGGTGGTGGCGGTTCCTGCGACGATGCTCCCCTGCCTCGATTCCCTCGAGTCCTAACCATCCTGTATGATTTAACCTCGATGCATTCCTCTTGGATCATATCTAACAACAAATTACCAATCCCTTTCACCTGGAACATTTGAGTAAAAGACCTGTTCACATTGGCTTGGAAAAACATAGCGATCGTGTCCTCTTTCAAACATCGTTGTTTTAATCATTGGAAATCCGTTGGCATGTTGAATAACATTTCTTTCCTCATCACGTTCATGCATTCGTAACCCATACCATTTGACATCGAACATAACTAATTTGAAGTAATTAAAGTCACACTCAAGTATATTGTTTAAATACCCATAGTATCTATTTTCATATTCTCGAGAATGTCTATCACTCCTAGAGGAAACATTAGTAACTTGGAATACTGTAGATATCCCACTATCAGAAGTTTTCCTGGTTTCATCCAATTGTTTGATGAAAAATTTACGACCATTGCACCACATAGCCTTGTGGTGTTTCAACTGCAATATGTCAGATATGTAAAAGATGCATTGTCAATTAATAAGTTAACATATATTTATATAACTTCAAAAGTATCTAAAAAATACAGTACACATGTAGTCACATTAGTATAATATAAAATAACTGAATAAAATGGATGAAATTGCTTACCTGTCCATCTTTCAAACCATATGCTAGATCAATTTCCCTCTGCGTAACATTGGCATCTCTGTTACGACGATCTTCACTAACCAATTCAGAAAGTCGTTGCCATGATAACCTACCTCCATTATGTTGTTTATATCTTTTAGTCCACACATTCATCCAGTCAATATTGTTTGCAATGCATAAATGCAGTGCATCCCACTCTAGAGCAACTGAATAAAAAAAAACATAGTTCACCAATATTAAATATTAGTTATAACGTACAATATGCAGATAATTATAAATATTTATAATTTATGAAATAAATTATATTAATATATTAACAAGTATGATCATATACAAACAAATGAAAGTTTATATGTATTATTAATGTAAATTATCACAATTATTAATACATTACCTCTCATTTTTTTCCTTCTACCTTTCCCTAACAGATGCTCATAATCTTCAGATGTTTTGATGGAGTTCACATCCCAAATGTGATCCACTGCATGCATAGTTGGCGCTGCTAATTTAGGAACATACTGACTAATATACACCATGGATTGAGATACCATATATCCCTCCACCATAGAACCCTCATGACGTGCTCTTTGTCTAAGCAACACCTTCAATTATTTCAAGTTCCTCTCCACCATCCACATTGACCTTGTGTGAACAGGTCCACAAATTTCAATCTCCTCAATTTGGTGTATGAGGTGGTGTTCCTATGAATTGGAAAATGTAGGAGGTATATACTTTTTCATTTCACATATTAGATGAGGAATTTCTCTCTTCCAATACTTTATATCATCTTCATGGATTTCTTTCAATGACAACCATCTACATGAGATTGTGACACAAGAAAATGACATGTTTCAACATAACATAATATAATATGTTACATTACATTACAAGACAAGTAAAACACATGTCATTAAGTATAACAATAATTTGAAAGAACATTTTGCATATAAATCAAAACTACATCTTACCTCATGTATTTTCCAAGATCATATATAACTTGTTTGACGTTGTTGTCAAAGTTGTTTGGGAGAGATAGTATTAGAACATACTGTAACAACAAAATGAATCATTATTTGTTTCAACCAAAGTAGACAAGAAAAAATAAAGAAAATAAAAGATCTATAAGGCCAATATATATAAATATGTATACTATAATTATTAACTTAATGAAGGTATGTCAATCATGTGTTTTTACCCCACCAAATTGACCTTTCTTCGTTAAGATATTTTTTATGTTTGAAGAAAAACCCGTGGGAAATTTAATTCTTTGAATGACCTCTTTTACATTGTTGCTTTGTTGCTATGTTAATAACCATGGAAGGTTATTTCGGTCTAGTACTCCATATGATCTATTTGAATATCAGATCACACTTCACATTGCATGATTGGCTTCCTAAATGTTAGTACGAATTTTGACAATTTTTTCTTTTTCCCTCCTACCATCTATGATTCACCATAACGTTTCAGTAACATTCTTCTCGATATGCATTGTATCAAACAAATGAACTATTTTCAGCTCCTCATAGTAGGGCAACCTCATGAATTGAGCAGGATAAGATTTCATTCCTCGTGAAAGCCCATTATTGATACCTTCATGATGATTGCAGCCTTCATGAAGCATAAAAGAAATCACAAAAATAATTATCAAATACGGCAAAATAAATTCAATGAGTAAAATAAAAATTCAAAACATTACATGATCTACGATACATTATGAAATTGAGTACCCTGACAATTTCTATTATATTCCAACCTCCATAGGTGAGGTGTCATTCTTCGTGGTTTTAAACTAGTCTCTTCTTTCCCATTGAAAAGATGTTTTTCAGTAGTACGATGCCTATGGTTCTTAGGAAGAAGGTGTCTATACTCATCAAACACCATCTTTCCTAAACTTTTTGAATGACGATACTTCATCTTAGGGCTACAAACTGGACATGCAAATTTAGCCTTTGTTTAAATACCTGCAACAAATGGATTAATGTCAATTATACAATGAGATTATTTAAAAATTAAACATGCACCATCATAACATTAAAATATTATATAGTATTAAAGAGAAATATTATAATTCGACATACCACAAAAATATGTTAGTCCAGGGGCATCATGAATTGTCCATAAAAGTATTCTAGGAAATTTAAATTTCTTCTCTCTGATTGGTTTACATATGTCATACATTGTGATGCCAGCCCATAACTTTAGTATCTTGTCGATAAGAGGCTCGATATATACATTCATATATTTAACCTAGTACTTACCTAATTGTTTTAAATTACACATAATTACTAAAGGAATGATATCATGTAATATATATAACTAAATAAATAAACAAAAGATATTATGCAAAAATTGAAACAAATGAAAATGTTAAATTCAAAAAAATTATGTAAACAAATACCTAGAACAATCATTGTCAACATTATGTGCTCTCTCTTTATTGACATCCAAGGAAGAATGTTATTGTTGATAACAAAAATAGGCCACACTGAGTAAATAGACCTAATATCTCCGAATGGATTAACACCATCAACTGCCAATGAAAGCCTAACATTGAGAGGTTCATCTTTGAAATCTGCCCATTTTTCCTTAATTTCCCTAAATGTAGAACCATCAGAAGGCATTTGAAGAACACCATCTCCACTTCTTTTATGTGCATGGTAATCCATAAATTATGCTATGCTTTCACACATGAACAATCACTGCAAACATGGAATTATGGGAATATGATGAAGAACCTTTCAAGGCACCCTTTTTGTTACTTGATTGGTTCAATATCTACTAATAAGACACTGTGGACATTCGTTTTTCGAAGCATGTTGTCCATAATATATAATATGGTCATTAGGACATGCATCTATAGTTTGATAAGCCATTCCAATGTCCTTCATAATGGCATGCAAACCTCGATATATGAGAGGTAAAATATTTGACGATGGTAACAAAAATTCACCTAACAATCTACAATATAACAAACAACTAGTTAATGTAAGAATATTAATCGTAAAAATTGCATTCTTATTTTACACATTAATTAATACTAAAAGAAAATATAAAAAAATCAACATTTATGTATAGTATGAGATGAAACATATTACATACCTTAGTATCTGTGTCATACAATTGTTCGAAAAACTATTCATAACCTTTAAGTTCACTAGCATCAATGTAGAGGAGAGAAGATTTGCTCTTGATCCTTCATAAAGTCATTTATTTGCCTTTTCTAATAGAGGTTCATCATAAATACCAACATTTTCCCCATCCTCATCTGGCTGGGAAAACAAATCTTGGATCATTTGATTTGTCCCATCATCTTCTTGCATGGGATCATTAACTTGATTTGTCCCATCATCTTCTTCCATGAGATCCTCATTTTCTTGGTCATGATGATATTCCTCAGCTTGTACAACATCATTTCTACTAATACTTGGTGCAATATTTTGCGGAAAGTTAGAGGGAAACTCTAACTTTATAATTAGAAACAATCATGCAAAATTAGTGTATACTATAACAAACATTCAAACAATATATATTCACATATAAATAATTTTATATAAAATTGACAAAATAAAAAAAGATAATGAATATATAGCTAATTACCATGGGACAATATTCATTCGATCCACCATCAATGTGACCATATTTCCTACAATGTTTTGTAGTTGTTGCTATTCAATGATGATTTGAAGGATGGAAATTTATTTTTAAATGTAGAAACCTTGGCGAATCTTAGTAATCCTTCATATGCCAACTATAAATGATTGACGATATTTTTGTAAAAATATTCAAATTTCTAAGGATTTTATATAGTTTTTATAAAATTTTGGCGATTTTTAAGGTAAAATAAT
>JZKD02S1161292.1:265775-278501 GCA_000966675.3 Picea glauca | reverse complement strand
ATGAAAGGAACCTAATGCATACATAAGAAGGTTATAACGATCAAATATGACACATACCATGATACCTCGGACCAATTACCTCATGGAGCAAGAGTCCTCTCTGATGCAAGTCTAGACCTGTAGTGATGGAAGCTGGTACTGCTGACAGGACAAAGATGGCTGAGAAGAAGAAAGATGGGCCCTCCAGGGCCATGCTCAAGTCGCTCCTGCTCTTGGTACTCCATGCCTAGGACCATGTGGGCCTCGAGACATGATCGCCTAGTTATCCCTAGATATCGGGGATAACAGTGATAACAGTTTTAAATTTTACCCAGGTTAGTGTCAGGAGTAAGTCTTTAAAACCACAGTTAAGAATGATCGTGATTTCACGACTCAGCGATCACTCTCCCAAAAAAAAATACCTTCATATCTCTGAGTCGCGAAGTTGTGATATTCTTTAGTTAAGTGTGGATTAATTAAGAGTTTAAGTCATATCAAAAATAATTAACTAAATCGCATCATCGCAATTTCGGGTCTTGGGGGCTCAAAGGCTAGGAGGGAAATCTTCCGATACGGAGAACACCGAAAAGGGGGGATTAAAGACTAAAACACCCTTAATTAAAGGAGCTAAACTAGATTAATTGATGCATTAAGAAAACTTTAACACACACCATCTATATAGTACGTTTTAAATGTTTTTGCGTTGGTTCATGTTATGACTCGTCAAACATTTATGGCATTTATTTGAACTGCGACGAGGTGATAGATAGTAGAATATCGTTTTTACTTCTAAATCTTTCTATGAAGTGATTTGACCATTTTGTTCACAAGGACACCAGGGGTTTAAATGACCAAGATAGAGAGTTTTTCCTTCATTATTTCAGTTCTCATTTCTATTTGCGCACAGATCCATTTTACCAGGTTAATCGTTGTTTGTGATTTTCAAATCTTTTCGACAGGTGGTCTAGTTGCAGGTTTCACTATCATGGCTCCATGAAAAATGCCCAAGTTAGCTACTGAGAGTTCAGGTCAGGGTTCATATGTTGTTTCCAATACCTTAGCTTGAAGTATTAATTCTATCAAGACATGGTCATACGTTTCCAACATCTTGCAATCCGAGTCAATAAACTATTCAGATGATTCTAGAGACAACGAGAAGGATGATTTATCAACCAAATAAAAAATCATCACTCAAGCAGAGATGCAAAAAATAACGGCAAGGCCCTAGCTTCTTCCCTATTGTGATATGATCAGGTGGGCACTAGACCATGTGGACATCCCGACGAGGACAATTATCAGCGAACAGAAGGTGACGATTGGTACCTTCCGGCTAGAAAATTTGTGGGCAATGTATAAATTGTCACCCACACCGAACCTTACTCACAATGCCGAATTCCTAGAAGGATTCAAGAAGAAGGACTGTGAGTAGTATGCAAAAAGTTTGTCTGATCTGATCAAAGATTGGGTCTCACACCCCGCGAAATTTAGGGCTGACTCCAACGGGATCTATTCAGTCTCTCCCTTGGACCCACAGTTCAAGTACATAGCGATGATGACTTGCATATTGTATGGGAAGGAAGACACTACCCATTTTTTCCTCCCATGGGTACTACTCATTCATATAGTCGTTGAGGGTTTCTCCTTCGACTGGGCCAAATTATTTTCTGATAGTCTGACCAATCAAATTACTAAATATTGAGCACAGAGGGAGAGTAAGAAAGCAGCTTCATTCTTTATGTCTACTTATATCATGGATGCCATCTGCTTCATGACACCCTTCCCACTAATGCACTGGAGATGGGCTCCATCTAATACAGAGCCTATTCATGTCTACCACAAGAAGCTTTGGGAGTATAAGTCCAAAGAATTCATCTATGAGATCTTCAGCTGGGTAATAGTGCCATTGCTTGTTTCCATCTTTGGCCAGCCACCTCCTAGGATGTCAGATATCGTCGCAACCAACCTAAGTAGCGTGACATATTGGTATCTAGAGGTGGAATTTTTGTATATCAGGGTTTTCGGCACCTCTATCCCTCCATATGCTCTCCCGCTATTCCTACCAAATAAGCTATTGTGTCGTGAGATCGCCAGACAGACTGTTCTCGGTGGAATAAGCAAAGAGCTCAAAGGAGTATCAAAAAAGGTATGGACACCCTTCCGTATTCATATTGGTGTGTATTCCTTGTTAGATTTTGGCCACGCCAAAGCCGAGACTAGGGCTTTAGAAGAAATCAAGCTAGTGCATATTGAGTTCAAGAAGCACGACCCTAGTAAGGTTGTGAGGAATCACTTGGCGAGTTGTGGACTGAAGAGGTATGAACATGAGGATTCCCCTCATGATGAAATATTCTGGGGCAGGAGGTCCTTCACTGAAGTCCTAAGTCGGATTCAAGCCCTGCCACCTAGAGATATGGCCTAATTTTTGAAATTTCAGGAGCACTGACGGAGTTGTCTCCCTTAGATTTTATAGGGTGAAGCCCCAAAGCTTCCAGTTACAAAGCAGACGGAAGCCAAAGGTACAGAGGACTTGATTCCTAGTGGGGAGAAGGACCAAGGGAAAACAGGGGAGGCTGGAACCTTAGAGAAAGGAGTCGAAGTCACCCAGAAGCAGGAAGGAAACCCCGAAAAGGGTACGCTAGGAAAGAAGGCCCAAGTCCAAGAAGAGATACCTTTGCAGGGATCGGGTGACTCATTGTCGCTCATGTTAAAAAAGTCGGTCATAGAGGTCACCCCGAAACAACCATCTAAGGAAATTGGTAGTCCGATTGCTATTATCACTCCCTTACAGTTCACAAAGGGGAATCCTGATGCAGGGTGGATTTTTAATGAAAAACCGACACCCATTTCTATAGAGGAGATTCCTCCTAACGAATTTTTCTTTAACAAAAAAAGAAAGTTCATGTTGAGGCAAGAATTATATCAAAAAGAGGGCGTAATGGCTAAAAAATATAAAATCATGACATATAGGAAGGCCACGAAAGATGAAGAATTCACAAAGGAGATAGCCGGGACACTAGGGGCTTATGCTACAACCAATCAATACTCAGTTGCGACTTTGAAGGCCCAGTTGAAATGAAAGAACCTCCTTATCATTAAATTGGAATCCAAAGTGGCTACTGTTGAAGCGAATGTCAAGGACGAGGTGAGCAAGAGCCTTGAGGAAGCCCAAACAATTGACCTGCGTGAAATCGAGAAGCTCAGGTCCAACCTCGAGCAGGTGCACCAGTCGACACAAATGAGCCAAACACAGGTAAGACAGCAGGGGAAAAAAATTATAGAGTTTCAATCGAAATTGGATGTGGTCGAGACCGAGGTTGTAGACATAAAAGTGTTCAGATCCCAAGCCTCTAAAATCTGACATAAGGTATTAATGGCTCAACAAAACCTGCTTGTAAAGGTAGGAACCATTCAAAACCATTTCTATATGGTAGATCAAATATTAGAGAATATTTCTTCGAGAGAAAGAGAAGTCGGGGAAGCATGACATACTTTCCAAGACGTTGTTATAGCTACGGTGAAGATAGAGATGGTCAGTAGCTCAAAATTATCCATCGCAGAACAAACCAGAGGAAATATCCTGCTGAAGGTTTGGGAGAAGAATATATCAGAAAGCAAAGGGAGAGCTAATGAAGTGAAGAATTCTTGTGAGGAAATGTTCTCTTTGATAAGTAAAATTTTGCTGGACCTTGATAAGGAAAGAATTGTTGGGAAGTTGGGAAAAATCAATATAGCTAAACATCTATTGGACATCAAAGAAAACATGGAGAAGGAACAAGTGGAGATATCCCAGATAATCCAGGTCGATATGGCTCAAGTGGACAAATGGCTAGTATAGCCAAGTTTACAATTATGCTCCATCATCACAAAGGACTGACAAGTAGGAAAAAATTTGCCACAACTGGTGAAGAGTTGTTACACTTTTGAAGCAAGCAACCAAGTAGATCCTTCCAGGTTGATAGCCCAGTTGGTGGAGAGGTGCATCATTTGCATCAAGCAGACAAAGGGGTAGGTTTCTGGTGTTAAATAATGACAGATGTCAACCTATTCTATTTCTAGAACCCGAAGGGTAGGGAAAGGAAGGTGCTCTGCCCTTAATAGGGAAGGCAAAGAGGAGGAGATGAAATGCTCCAATTTTCCATTTGTAACTAAAAATTTTCCAGAACGATCGAAATTCCAGAAGTTCAAAAGTTTTTTTAAATAGAAGAAAGATTGTAATAGAAAAGGCTTTTTTCCATGAATAGATTGTAATAGAGAAAGTTCTCTTTAGCCATCATTAATACAAAGCGAATTGAAGACTCCATATTTCATCAAGATTGAGTTATGTGTTTTTCCTTTGTTTTTCATGCTTCAAGTCATTTTTACATATATGTCTTTGATGAATGTTTTAGCTGCAATTTAGTATAACTTCTACTGTGGTGATCAGGTTCTAGGTATCTATTTTCTTTTACAATTTTTCCTCTGTATCGGCTACTAGTGGGTACAAGACCTACGAATTATTTAGATCTCTACATTATATGCATTCATCAAGGTATTCATGTCTTTTCTTCTTCTGCCACAGCGTGGGATTCCTCGAGATTCCTCTGAAATTGATTCCCCAGATTGTTGACAGCTCTATGTTTTTTCACTTGGTTTCAAGATTTTAAACTCAGTTATGGAAAATGGCCTTCGTTTTTGTTAAACCCTTTGATTGGCTTCACTGAATTTTCCCTGTTTAATCTAAAGTTGAGATAAGGACTTTAAAACATCCACCTTATTTTAAAGCTCTGTTCTCCCCATGATTGTACCTGTCATAAGACAACCCAACATCGAACCCGGTCTATTGGACCAAACCAAGATCGCTTTAAATCTTTTCCATACCATACTCAAGACCACCGCCACCCGAACAGAGCTCAAACGTTCATGGGTTGTCATCGAGCGAGATATCAACATTCAAGAATATTTAGAATCTAGACAAAGACAACTTAGAGATCAGCCATAGCTTCATCCCACCAAGTTGTTTCTTCCCCTTCCTTTTCTTTCACTCTTTTTATATGATTAGACTCTACACTTTATATCCTTAAGTGTAGACTCAGGAACAACATATTTCTGGCGCTGTTGCCGGGGACGGAGAATCGTAGTCACTTTCCCCTCAGAAAATGACATTTCCAAGTTTCATTTTTTGATAGTGAACAAAGAGAGAACACCTTGTTAAGGATAAACCTTCATCATTCACTTGGTGACTCCACTCTTAAAGTAAACTAGCATCCTTTTAGAAGAACACCAGACAAAACCCAGATGCCAAACAGACAGCGCCAGTTTTCGACCCTGAAAAAATACTAAGACCAAAGAGTCTTTTTAAACAAAACATGGTTACATATCAACTCAAGTCTAATAAGTATCAAGATAATACCTCTTTTGAACCTTCATCCTCACGAGAACTTCCTCTCAGGAAAATATCAGACAGTGTCGTCAAAACCGAGATCTCTCCAACTACCTCTTACGTTATGAGGGGCGACACGTCTACCTCAAAGCTCATCCCTATCGATATCCCATCAAATCTCAATATAAACCCCTTTGTCACTCAAGTCTTGGAGTAATTTTCCACGTACATGGATTCAACACCGGTGGGTTCTCCTATTTACATATCCTTCAAGTCGGAGGAGTTGAGTCCATGTATACCTTCTTCTCCTTTTTCATCCTTCGCCTCCCCTGGTAAAAAGTTTCCCTATTTCTCCCTTTTCCAACCCAAGGAAGCCAAAGAGTTGGTTTACATATTCACCAATGATCTTTATAACGTACCGATTTCCTCTCCTAGGTTATCCATGGCCACCAACGGAGGAGGAGTAGGGGGAATAGGAGGTCAAGGCCAGCAACCGCCTCCTAAGGTTTTCACCAAAGTAGTTGCTAGATACGCCCCCTTGGTACTTCCCATACCTATCCATGATTTACTTAAAAACTATATGAAAAACTTACCCAAGTTCACAGGAGAAGGGGATCTAACTGCAGCTGAGCATATCAATTTTTTTGATCAATTCGCTGATATTCTAGGTCTCGAGCATGAGGATGTGTATTCCCAATTGTTTGTCCAAACCTTCGAAGGACAGGTAAGAACTTGGTTTTGGAGCCTACCCCCAGGTTCAATCATATCCTACGATGCATTAGAAGACCTCTTTCTGAAACAATGGGGCAAAAGAAAGGATCATTTATACTATTTGACTGAGTTTGGGTCTTTAAAGAAAAAGGGATCTGAAACTATTATGGAATTTATCCAAAGTTTTAATAAGTTGTATAATAAGATCCCTACTGAAGTTAAACCATCTCAATCTGCCGCCAAATTAACTTTCGCAGGAGCTTTTGAACCCGATTTCTCTCTACTATTAAGAGAAAGGGGAGGGGTCGACCTAACCCAAATGCAGGATGATGCTGCGGAAATTGAGTCAAACATGATGGCTTTGGGTAGATTAAAAACAAAAATTGAGATGGGAAACAGGGAAACTAGACCTCTCAGAGAACAAGCAGGTCCCTCTCGATCTGGAAGATCCTCAAATGACAAAATGGATGACATGGCTAGGATAATGAAAGAACTATAAAACAAAATCTCGAGAATGGAGCTATATCAATCCAAAGCTGATCAATTTGTTAAGATTCAGGAGAAATCCCAATCCTCAGTTCCAACCAAGACAAATTAAAAATGAAGACCAAAAGATCCAAGCACCTCTGAAAAATGAAAATTTTATAGGGGGAAATGATATGCAAGAGTTCAAAGACTTGGAAGAAGATGTAAACATCTTAGGCAATGATTGTGTACAACCTCACTCGACCAAAGAAGATTATGAGAGGTCCCTGAACACATAAAAATCATCGGTCGAAGACAAAAATGGCATTGATGGCTTCGTTTATCAAGAAATGGCTGACACCATAATGGCCGAACCCCAGCACAAGTACAATCTAAGACCTAGAAACAAACCTATGTCGAATGAGTAACCCAATAAATTTTTTCCTAGGGGTGAAATATACGATCCCGTCCAGAAAGAGATCGAGATGCGAAATAACATAGGGGTAGATTCGCATAATACCAACGTAAAAGGGGCTGAAACCCAAGCGAGAAAAAATAAGGCAGCTGAAACATAGACACTCGAAACTAGAAACACTGAAATTAAAATAGTACTACTAAATAAAATGGATAGGAAAGAGTTTGAGGTTTCAGCCAAGGAAATAGATAAAACCACGGGGGTTTTCTGCCTAGAAAGCGAGATAAAAAATATAAAGATACACATACCTTTGGTCGAGTTGGTGAAGAATCCTGTGTACCAAAAAAAATAACCAAGATAATAAATTTTTCAGATCTAGACAGTCACTCCAATGTAATAAATCCAGAAGATGACAAGCCTAATATCACTTTTGGTCCACATTTTGAAGGTGCTAGAGATACCATCACCCATTTCTATATTACCCTGAAAGTGCACGATTGGTTGTTGCATAATTGCATGCTGGACTCTGGGGCCTCTCATAACGTAATGCCCAAATCTATTATGGATAGAATAGGCCTTGAAATCACCAGACCGTATGGAGATCTTTACTCATTCGATTCAAGGAGAGTTAAGTGCATGGGCATGATCAAATATCTAGTAGTCACCCTCGCCCAGATTCTGGTGAAAAACATCCTAATGGATGTAGTTGTCGCCGATATACCCCCGAAGTATGGTTTACTGTTATCTAGATCTTGGGGATCCAAGCTCGGGGGATCCCTTTAGCTGGATATGACCTATGCCATCCCTATTTTTGGTGGACAGTTCACATGGTTATACAGAGAAACATGTTTGGCATATACGGTAAGTGATCCATAGAATCCTAACAATTACTCGATTTACATCGTCGATCAAGACCTGGGAAATTGTATTCTGTCCTTTGACGATACTGAAGAAAGTTGTGCAGAAGAAGGTGACATAGATGAAATCAGAACCAAAAACACAACTAAAAATATGCACAGCACTGGAACTTGGAAAATTTTCTTTGATGGAGCTTCGTCATGCAAAGGAGCAGGTGCGGGAGTGCTTTTCATAGCACCTAAAAATGAATTTGTCGTCCCTTTCTCGTATAGGCTACAATGGGACGTAGACTGCACAAACAATGTTTATGAGTATGAAGCTCTAGTTCTGGGTCTGGAAGCTGCCAGGAAGTTGAACATAAGGAACTTAGAGGTCTATGGAGATGCTGAACTAATTGTGAAGCAGGTAAATCAGAAATATGAGGCCAAGCACCCAAGACTGAGGTCTTATAGAAATTGCACCTGGGATCTAATGGAAAATTTATTTTCATCGGTAAAGGTTCATTTCATCCCACAAGCCAAAAACCAGCAAGCCAATTCACTAGCCAAAGAAGCTTCGACTTTTGTACCCCCTACCGCTTTCAAATCAAAGTACCACATAGAGGTAAGGCATAAACCATCCATACCAAACAACATACAACACTGGTAGGTCTTCGAGGATGATGAACATATCAGAAATTTCTTGGAAATGGTGGGTGATTTCTCTGAAACCCACATTGACCAGGAGAACCAAAGAAATCATACCTGGATTATGCAAGAAGAGGAGGAGCCCGAGGAGTTCTGAGAAAAAATTGCAAATCATTTCTTGTGAGTGTTAAAAGGTAACCAGATCTCTAAGGGCCTGATACCTATGGAAAGGTTGTTTGATCAAAACGACATGCCTCTGAAGTCTGCTTTGTAGCTCCAACTGGAGGAGGTCGAAGACTGTGATGTGGGCACCACCAAAGATCCTAGAGTAGTGAAGTTATCAAAGTACCTTCCTCCTGAGATAAAAAACAAGTATAAGGACTTACTCGAGTGGTATAAAGATGTCTTTGCATGGTCTTACAATGAGCTCATAACCTATGATACCTCTGTAATCGAGCACAAGATACATTTGAATCATGGTGTTAAGCCCTTCAGATAGAAGCTCAAACAAATCAAACCCATTTTACTACCTATGGTCGAAAGAGAAGTGAAAAAGTTGTTAGACGCAAAAATTATTGTACCTCTAGGGTATTCTAACTGGGTGGCAAACTTAGTCCTGATTAGGAAGAAAAGATGGGAGATTAGGCTGTGCATAGACTTTAGAAATCTAAACAAGCCCTCCCTCAAATATAACTATCCTCTACCCAAAATGGATCAAGTTTTGGAAAAAGTATTCGGGGAAAATAGGATGTCGATGATCGATGGGTTTTCCGGTTATAATCAAATTGTCGTCAACGAGCATGATAAAGAAAAAATAGCTTTCACCACCCCTTGGGGCACATTTATGTATGACAAAATGCCTTTTGGTCTGATGAATGCAGGTGCTACCATCCAGCACGCTATGAACATCACCTTCATCAGTGAAAAAGATAAATTCGTGCTTATCTACCTTGACGACCTAACTGTCTTCTCCAAATCCGATGAAGACCATTTGCTGCACCTGAAGCAAACGTTTGAAAAATACCGAAAATTTGGTTTGTCTTTAAACCCAAAGTATCACTTCATGATGCAGGAAGGTAAACACTTGGGCCACATTGTGTATCGAGAAGAAATCAAAATCAACCCTAAAATGGTGGAAGCTATAGACACCATAAATATTCCTAGGAATATAAAAGAAATTTAGTCATTTTTAGGAAAAATAATACTTTGAGAAGATTTATCCCAAACTTTGCTGAAATCATGAAATTGATCACAGATATGCTCAAGAAGAACAACGAAGTGAAATGGACAGTGGAGGCTAAATCATCGTTTGCACACATCAAGAAAGTTATCAGCGAAGCGCCCATATTAGCAAGCCCTGATTACCTAAAGGATTTCTTGATTTTCTCATTCACCTCCAAACACATAGTGGTGGCGGTACTCCTCTAGAAGAATGAAGAGGGTTTCGAGCAACCAATATCCTTCTTTAGTAAAAGTCTTATACATGTTGAACTGAGATACGATATAATAGAGAAACAAGTGTATGCTATGGTTAAGGCTTTGAAGGCTTTTAGAACATACGTTCTTCACTCCAAGGTAATCGCATACATTCCCACCAGTTCTGTGAAGGATATATTGGTTCAACCTGACAATGGTGGAAAAAGGGGTCGGTGGCTTGCTAAAATTCAAGAGTTCGACCTAGAGGTAAAACCGACAAAACTAGTAAAAGGAAAAGGTCTGGCTAAGCTCTTGATGGAATCAAATTTTAGAGCACTCAGATTAAATAACCTGTAGGGATATGAAGGACATGGGGATGTAAACGAGACCAAAAACCAAATAGCTATCTCCAGAATCGAAGATATTTTTTCCCTTTCAGATTGGTATAAAGATATAGTGTCCTACCTACTGACCCTGAAATGCCCTAGCGATTTGCCTCCAGCGAAATCCATGACACTGAAACTGCATGCAGTGAAGTACTGTATATCCAAAAGTCAACTGTATTGGAAGGACCCCTTAGGCTTCCTACTGGTTTGTTTGGTAGAATCAGAAACAGAGGGGGTCATAAACGAATTCCACGAAGGGGTGTGCGGGGCGCATCACGCCTAGAGGGAAACTGCTTATAAAATCCTGAGGGCAGGATATTATTGGCCTAAACTTTTCTCAGATGTCAACATCAAAGTCATAGCCTACAACCCTTGCCAATTGTTCACAGGAAAACAAAATCTCCCAACGCTACCTATGGTTCCTGTCAAAACCGAAGCCCCTTTTCAACAATGGGGGTTAGATTTTATAGGCAAAATCAACCCAGATTCCAGTGCTCAACACAAATGGATCCTCACCGCCAAAGATTATTTCACCAAATGGGTGGAGTCTATTCCCACTAGGAAGGTGACCGATTTGGTGGTGATAGATTTCCTAGAAGAAAGCATACTTTCCAGATTTGGCTATCCCTGAAAAATAGTGATGGATAATGCCCAGGAATTCAAGTCTATGGCAATGGTCACCTTTTGCCAAAAATATAACATCATATTGAGCCACTCCATAGCATATCACCCTCAAGGTAATGGGTTATCCAAATCATCAAATAAGAGTTTGATTACCATAATTAAGAAGGTATTGAACAAAAACAAAATATCTTGGCATGTACACTTAAAATATGCCTTATGGGCAAATAAGATTGGTACGAAGAAATCCATTGGTACTTCTCCTTTTCATATGGTGTATGGGACTGATGTGGTTTTACCTATAAATTTGGCACTCCCTGTAATGTAGCTCTGGAAAGATGAGAGAGAAGAGCCAAACCATGTCACTAGAAGAATAAATCAGTTGATCGAGGTCCAACAACATAAGACCAAGGTAGACACAAGGATGAAGAAATATCAAGACAACATGAAAGCGTTGTTCAATCATAAAGCCAAAAACAAGAATTTCCTCCTCAACGATTGAAATGGGATTCCAGGAGGGAAGATTCGGCAAAACATGGTAAATTTGATGATATCTAGTATGGACCATTCAAAGTCTCATCTTCTGAAGGGAAGAATTAATTTTTGTTAGAGAATTCGGATGGTGTGACTCTCAACGCCCCTGTCAACGGGTATTATTTAAAGCACTATATGCAATAAATCAGTTCCAGACCTCCATTGTATATACTGTTTTTTTTTATCTTTTCTTTTCATAAATTTTTTTGATAAGTTCACTTTCATCTTGAATAAAACAGGTTGTTGATTTCCTAGAAGTAGAGACATAATTTTTGACACCCAGAATCCCATAAATCCTGAAGACCTGATACTCTTCGTATTGTTTCAGGGAGGCCTCCAAATTACAGCCTAAAATGCGAAAGGAGAAAGGGATGGTCAAGTATTCAGAAATCGACCCACCCGAAACAGGTGATAAAGAATGTTTTTTCAAGAAGAAGATGAAGTGGTAAGGTAAAGAGATGAATTTCCAGAGTATCTGGGTTTTCAAATGAATATCAATTAAATGTAGTAGTAGTCTCACAAGTATGATGTGTTTACCTGAGTCAGGATTACATGATAACATCCAGTTTTTGGGGGCCCATGGCCTACTCACTTTCCCTTTTCCACCCTTGTCCCTTTCTCCTTAAGCTCTGACACCTGCCCATACCATCCACAGAGGATAAGAGTTTTTTCTTCCATTTGGGAAACTGGCGAGCATCTCTAGAAGTAAACTGGTCTTCACAGTTTCTCGGTCCCCTGCTGAACAAGGCCATGTGTGGGCGGGCCTTAAATCTCTTAAGTCTTTCAACATTTTTCAAATGGTTAAGTCTTTCTCAAAAGAAGGCCCCTGGAAATGAATTCCCCCCTTTGTTTTCCTGTGAGCTAGGGCGTTGTGAAGGATAAGAGAAATTTGGTCCAGAGCACTCAAAGCAAGTTGACAAGCCTCTGTTGGGAATTTTACATAGATACCACCCCTGGTATTACTTATACAATTTGATTGCCCCCACTTCAGTTTCCAGAAAATAAAATATAAGATAGATGGTGAAAGGAAATTCATAATTGATTGCCCCCATTTAGTCCAAAGAGATGATGAAAGTAAATTCATAAAATTATTTCCCTCATCTCAACATTTAAATGAATAATTACCCTTTGAAGTGGTGAAAGGAAATTCAATAAAGGGGACCAGATAACTTCACCAGGGTACTGAACAAGCTCACTGGAAGTGAAGCAATGTCTAAAGATATCTGTAAGGTTGTCATACATAAATCATGTTGAAAAGTCAACAAGAAACATGTGTCTAATTTAGTTTTCCCTTAATTAAATTAGACAATAAATATTAATCTATTATCTCATTCATAACTGAGTGATTTGGAATTG
>JZKD02S1161292.1:238508-260605 GCA_000966675.3 Picea glauca | reverse complement strand
TAGAGCTTTGTATGAGATTGTTTCATGATTCATGATATACATAATATATGATAGTGGGGTTTTTAGCTTTATGCTTTCCCGGTAAAACTTATTGTGTTATGTGTTATTGATATTTGACTTTGTGCATTGTGGTTGAGATCGTGGTTTTATTTGCTTCCACAATAATAGTAGAAGCGATTATGTATTTAACAAGTTGTGGTAATTGTTAGATCAGGAGAATCGCAGGAATACATTAATTTGTATCGAAATTTCTACAAATCATACTATGATTTGGTAATTAGCTTTCTCGAAACTGGATCTACACCTCAGGTTCGTTGTAGGTCTCCCTGATCAAAAGCATGAATTATACTTCATTTTGATGCAAGCCAAAACCCACAGGACCTGTTGAATTTCCTAAGATTTGTTTGGGCCGCATTGGGTAGACCCGTGTTCAGTGTCGAGGAAGGGAGAGTTACCGTGGAATGCAGCTGAGCCTAGAAAGCATTCCGGGTTTGAAATATTTATAGAATTCAATTTGGAACCTCAAGATTCTCTCTGTATCCTCTTTCCCAACTAGTTTCTCAGAAGCAAACTGATGACTCCATTTACTCATACAGGCACTCTATCTATTGTTCTTCTTGTCACGCGAGGAGACGAGATCCCTAGTTCGAGCCGATGTTGGAACTCCCTTTTTCTAAATAAGTGAGATGTTATATTTAAGACCAGAAAGCTAGTTTTGGGAGTTCTCTTATTTTGCAACATTTACCACTGTCCTTAGTATCCCGACATGTGAAGTGGCGATAACAGTTTTAAAGTTTACCCAGGCTAGTGTCAGGAGTAAGACTTTTAAACTGTGGTTAAGCATGATTGCAATTTCATGACTCAGTGATTGCTCTCCCCAAAAATAATACCTTCGTAGCTCCAAGTCGCGAACTCGCGATATTCTTTAGTTAAGCATGGATTAATTAAGAGTTTAAGTCAGATCACAAATAATTAACTAAATCGCATCATCGCGATTTCGGTTCTTGGGGGCTCAAAGGATAGGAGGGAAATATTTTGATACGACGAACGCCGAAAAGGGGGGATTAAAGACTAAAACACCCTTAATTAAAGGAGATGAGATGGATTAATTGACGCATTAAGCAACATTTAACACGCACCATATATGGAGTAAGTTTTAAATGTTTTTGCGTTGGTTTGTGTTATGACTCGTCAAACATGTACGACATTTATTTGAACTACGGTGAGGTGACATATAGTAGGATCTCATTTTTACTTCTAAATATTTCTATTAAGCGATTTGACCATTCTGTTTGCAAGGACACTAGGGGTTTAAATGAACAAGATAGAGAGTTTTTCCTTCATTATTTCAGTTCTCATTTCTATTTGCGCGCAGAGCCATTTTACCAGGTTAACTGTTATTTGTGATTTTCAGATCTTTTCGACAGGTGGTCCAGTTGCAGGTTTCACTATCATGGCTCCACGAAAAATGCCCAAGTTAGTTGTCGAGAGTTCAGGTTAGGTTTCAAACATTGTTTTTGATACCTTGCCCCGAAGTATTAATTCTATCAAGACATGGTCATATGTTTCCAACATCCTGTAATCTGAGTCGATAAACTGTTCGAATGATTCTAGCGACAACGAGAAGGATGATTTATCAGCCAAATACAAAATCTTCTCTCAAGCAAAGATGCACAAAATAGTGGAAAGGCCCCAGCTTATTTCCTATTGTGATATGATTAGGTGGGCACTGGACCATGTGGACATCCTGATGAGGACGATTATCAACGAATAGAAGGTGACAATTGGTACCTTCCGGCCTGAACATTTTTGGCCAATGTATAAAATGTCACCCACGCCAAACCTTACTCACAATGTCGAATTCCTAGAAGGCTTCACGAAGAAGGAGTGTGAGAAGTATGAAAAAATTGTGTCTGATCTGATCAAAGATTGGGTCTCACTGTTGGAAAATGCTTAACAGGTAGTGTATGCTTGTCATTGATGGCAAGTATAATAGTGAAGATGGCAGGATCAAAGTGTGCATCGATAGACAAACAGGAACAATGTAGGCTCAGGGGGAATTGACACAAAGTCAAAATTCTTCCAATTAAGAAGGATGTGTAAGCTTGGAGGAGAAGCGTCGCTGATTGTTGGATCCCATCCAAAATTCTCGACAGCATGAGGGTCGTCAGATCTGAATAAAGACAAGAAGTGTGCACGCTGAAGAGGAGGATAGATCTCAGGCGTTAGATCTGAGCGCAGGATCTGACCATCGTTGGATCGAGGAAAACCTACATGGTGTTTAAAGTGTAAGGAGAAAAGGGGCTCACAAAATCCCGAAAGTAGGAGGACCATCCATCTCAAGGGGTTATGTGGACTGTTGATCCGACTCCCTGTCGGGGTTTCGAGGATCGCGAGTTGAAGAGGTCAAAGAATAATAACCACAGGACTCGTGATATGCGATACCCCAATATAATCTCGACCATTAGACCGAGGACAAATAAGGACCATTGATTCCAGTCCTTGTCAGAGTTTTGGGGATCGAGAGTTGGACATGTAAAAAATTATTGACATCAGAAATGTTGAATTCGTGATGTGTGAAATCCCGACTGAATATGAACCATCAGATCAAGATATGATCTAGACCGTCAACCCGACTCACGTCAGCAAACCACGTCAACTAGGAACACGTGGCACAACCAGGTAATGACAAGTGTCAGAATGATTCAACACTTCAGGCACATGTAAGTCACGAATCAGAGTGACACGTGGCAGTATTCAACATGTGTCAATCCACGTGTGACGTCAGCAGATGTACACCACTTTAGAGTTTCAAGGATTGCAACATGGAGAGGCAAGTAAACAGTGCAATAGAAATGTTGAAATCGTGATATGCGATATCGCGACGTATTTGAAACCGTCAAATCAAGAAGTGATCTGGACCGTTGATATGACTTCTTCATGGGGTTTCGTGGATCGAGATTTAGAAGTGACAAGAACATTCACCACAGAAATTTCGAAATCGTGATATGCTAAATCATGATGTAATTTGAGCCGTCAGATCAAGCTTTGACCTGGACCATTGATTCCAGTCAATGGAGAGGCATCAGGGATCGAGAGTTGGACATGTCTAAGGTTATTGACAACAAGAATGTCGATTTCATGATATGTGAAATTGCGATGCAATCGCAGCCGTAGAATCAAGCTTTGATCAGGACCATTGATCCCACACCATTACAAGGTATCGGGGATCGCGACTTGGAAAGTCGAGATGCCACATCTCCAGATCCATGAAACACAAATTCGTGAAAAACGCTTTTTTCATAGGCGCTTGGTTATGACCATAGTCACATTGGGGAAGGAGCTAGTGTAGCAATATTAATAAAGTTCATCCAACAACGCAAATAAAACTAAAGGAGATCGGAGGGCTACTGTAGCACGACATAGTATAACTGCCAGAAACCACTGATGATTCCAGCGAGAGGACTTGAAGACACATGGAATGATTGACAGAGAAGGTGAAGAGCTGTTGGGAATCTTCAAGAGGAATGAAGATGCTTGTGAAGGTGATGGACAACTGGATGGGCATTGAGGCCTGTAACTGAAACAAAGAAGGTGAGCTCGACTGTCACAGAGAATATGAAGAGTCTCAACTGCCAAAGAGGCTAAGGGATCTCAGCATAACACCCAGTGATGCTGAACGCATGGGAAAACAACCAAAGAAGTTGAAGAGTCATGACGATGATCATGCAAAACACTTGAGATGTGGAGGAGATTAGCACGGGATGAGCATGCAGAGGAATGGAGAATATTGCATGCACAAGATGCACAAAAGCTACATATATGCGGTACAGAGAAGAGAAGAGGTTGTTGTTGTTGTTGGAGGTTGCTATGATTGTTGTTGGTGAAGGTGATTCATGTGTGAAGAAGGAGGAGAGTGCAGCAGATGAAGAGCATAGAAGAGGAACTGTACAGTGAATGGACATGGCACATAGAGCATAAAAAGTGGAAGAACAGAAAACACAAGTGATATTTGCAGAAAGGAAATGAGGCAGACAGAGCAACTAAATACAACAGAATAGTGATGAGTCTGGTAAGCCATTGTTGAACATCATATTACTGTAATAAGTTTCAGTAGAAAATATTTATATTTCAGGGTGGTTGGGAGGAGCTAGGGAGGACTTGTGTCCTCAAAGGTTCAAGTGGGTTCTTGAACACAGGAAGTTGGTGATTCCTTCTAGTTGGTGCTAGAAAAACCAGGAAGTTGGTGCTTCCTTCTAGTTGGTGCTAGAGAAACCAGGGAGTTGGTGCTTCCCTCTAGTGGGTGCTAGAGAAAACAGAGAGTTAGTGCTCTCAGCAAGTTGCAGCTTGCAAAACTGAGGTTATAGCCTCATTATGAGTTGGTGATCATATGTATGATACTATAAAGAATGTAACCATTACTTATCATATAAAGAAAAAGAGGTTTTTACCCTGCATGGGTTTCCTTGGGAAATATCTGTCTCTGTGTTTCTCATATATGTGAATGATGCTGAAAGTGCCATTGTTTATTTCCCTGCATTTTTGTGATCATCATTCAGTGTCTCTACAAAGAGTTTAAAAGAACCATAATTGTTTAAGCATAGTAACAAATGATTCACCCCCCCTCTCAGTTGTCTAACACTCACACCCCGCGAAATTCAGGGCTGACTCCAACGGGATCTACTCAATCTCTTCCTTGGAGCCACAGTTCAAGTACATAGCGATGTTGACCTATAGGTTGTATGGGAATTAACACACTACCCATTTTTTCCTCCCATGGGTGCCACTCATTCATACAGTTGCTGAGGGTTTCTCCTTCGACTGGGCCAAACTGTTGTCCGACAGTTTGACCAGTCGAATTACTAAATATCGAGCACAGAGGGCGAGTAAGAAAGAAACTTCATTATTTATTTCTACTTACATCGTCGATTCCATATGCTTCATGACACCCTTCCCACTAATGAACTAGATATGGGCTCCATCTTATACAGAGCATATTCATGTCTACCACTCAAAGCTTTGGGAGGATAAGGCCAAAGAATGCATCTATGAGATCTTCAATTGGGTAAAGGTGCCATTGCATGTCGCTATCTTTGGCCAGCCACCTCCTAGGATGTTAGATAGCATCATGACCAACCTAAGGAGCATGGAATATTGGTATCTAGAGGAGGAATTTTCATATATCAGGGTTTTCAGCACCTCTGTCCCTCCATATGCTCTCCCACTATTCTTTCCAGATAAGCTATTGTGTCGTGAGATCGCCAGATAGACTGTGCTCGGCGGAATAAGCAAAGAGCTCAAAGGAGTATCAAAAAATGTATGGCCTCCCTTCCCTATTCATATTGGTGTGTATTCCTTATTAGATTTTGGCCACGCCAAAGCCGAGGCTATGACTTTAGAAGAAATGAAGCTGGTGGATATTGAGTTCAAGAAGCACAACCTAGTAAGGTTGTGATAAATCACCTAGTGAGTTATGGCCTGAACAGGTATGAACATGAGGATTCCCCTCATGATGAAATATTCCAGGGCACGAGGTCCTTTGTTGAATTCCTAAGTCAGATTCTAGCCCTACCACCTAGAGATATGGCCGAATTTTTGAAATTCCAGGAGCACCGACGGAGTTGTCTCCCCCAGATTTTACAGGGTGAAACCCCAAAGCTTCTAGTTACAAAGTAGATGGAGGTCAAAGATACAAAGGACTTGAGTCCTAGTAGGGAGAAGGACCAAGGGAAAATAGGGGAGGTTGGAACCTCAGAGCAAGGAGTCGAGGTCCCCCAAAAGCAGGAAGGAAACCTCGAAAAGGGTACGCCAGGCAAGCATGCCCAAGGTCAAGCAGAGATACCTTCACAGGGATCGAGAGACTCATTATTGCTCACGTCAAACAACATGGTCACAGAGGTCACCCTGAAACAACCATCCAAGGAAATTGACAGTTCAATTGCTATTATCACTCCCTTACAGTTTGCAAAGGGGAATCCCGATGTGGGGTGGATTTTCAATGAAGAACTGACACCCATTTATGTAGTGGAGTTGCCTCCTAATGAATGTTTCTTTGAAGAAAAAAGTAAGGTCGTGGTTAGGCAAGGATTATATCAAAAAGAGGGCATAATGGATAAAAAATTTAAAATCATGAAAAATGGGAAGGCCATGAAAGAGGAAGAATTCACAGAGGAGATAGCCAGGACACTAGGGGCTTATGCTACAACCAATCAGTACTTAGTTGGGACTTTGAAGGCCTAGTTGAAATGAAAGAACCTTTTGATCAGTAAACTGGAAGCTAAAGTGGCTACTGCTGAAGCGAATGTCAGGGACAAGGTGAGCAAGAGCCTTGAGGAAGAATGAACAACCAACCTGCATGAAATTGAGAAGCTTAGGTCCGACCTCAAGCAGGTGTGCTAGTCAGAGAAAATTAGCCAAACACACGTAAGCCAGCAGGGGAAACAAATTATAGAGTTGCAATCGAAATTGGATGTGGCTGAGAACCAGGTTGTAGACATAAAAGTGTTCAGATCCTAGGCCCCCGAAATCCAACATAAGGTATTAACAGCTCAACAAAACCTGCTTGTAGAGGTAGGAACCATTCAAAACCATTTGCATATGGTAGATAAAATATTAGAGAATATTTCTTTGAGAGAAAGAGAAGTCGGGGCAGCACGGGTCACTTTCCAAGACACTGTTATAGCTACGATGAAGATAGAGATGGTCAATAGCTCAAAATTATCCATCACAGAGCAAACCAGAGGAAATATCATGTTGAAGGTCTGGGAGCAGAATATATCAGAAAGCAAAGGGAGAGCTAACGAAGTGAAGAATTCTTGTGAGGAAACGTTCTCTTTGATCAATAAAATTTTTCTAGACCTTGATAAGGAAAGTAGTGCTAGGACGCTGAGAAAAATTAATATAGTTAAACATTTGTTGGACATCAAAGAAAACATGGAGAAGGAACAAGTGGATATATCCCAAATAAGCCAGTTCATTATGGCGCAAGTGGACAAATGGCTAGTACAACCAAGTTTATAATTATGTGTCATCATCATAGAGGACCGACAAGTAGGAAAAATTTTTCCACAGCTGGCGAAGATTTGTTACACTTTTGAACCAAGCAACCAAGCAAAGCCTTCTAGGTTGATAGCTCAGTTGGTGGAGAGGTGCATCATTTTCATCGAGCAGGCGAAGGGGCAGGTTTTTGGTACTAAATAATGATAGATATCAACCTGTTCTATTTCTAGAACCCGAAGGGTAGGGAAAGGAAGGTTCTTCTCCCTTACTATGGAAGGCAAAGAGGAGGAGATGAAATGCTCCAATTTTCCATTTGTAACTGACAATTTTCCAGAATGATCGAAATTCCAGAGGTTCAGAAGTTTGTTTAAATAGAAGAAAGATTGTAATAGAAAGGGATTTTTTCCATGAATAGATTGTAATAGATAAAGTTCTCTTAAGCCAGGATTAATACAAAGCGAATTGAAAACCATATTTCGTCAAGATTGAGTTATTTGTTTTTCCTCTATTTTTCATGCTTCATGTCATTTTTACATATATGTCTTTGATGAATGTTTTGGCTGTAATTTAGTATAACTTCTATTGTGGTGACCAGGTTCTAGGTATCTAGTTTTTTTACAGTTTTTCCTCTGTATCGGCTACTAGTGGGTACAGGACCTGTGAATTATTTAGATATCTACATTATATGCGTTCATCAAGGTATTCATGTCTTTTCTTCTTCTGCCATAGCGTGGGATTCCTCTAAAATTGATGCCCCACATTGTTGACAGCTCTATGTTTTTGCACTTGGTTTCAAGATTTTAAACTCAGTTATGGAAAACGGCCTTCGTTTTCATTAAACCCTTTGATTGGCTTCACTGAATTTTCCCTGTTTAATCTAAAGTTGAGATAAGAACTTTAAAGAATCCACCTTCTTTTAAATCTCTATTCTCCCCATGAATGTACCAGTCATAAGACAACCCAGCATCGAACCCAGTCTATTGGATCAAACCAACATCGCCTTAAATCTTTTCCATACCATACTCAAGACCGCCACCATACTCAAGATTGCCACCACCTGGACAGAGCTCGAACATTCATGGGCCACCATCGAGCGAGATATCATCATTCAAGAATATTTAGAAGCTAGACAAAGACAGCTCAGAGATCAGCCATATCTTCATCCCCCCAAGTTGTTTCTTCCCCTTCCTTTTCTTTCACTCTTTTAGATGCTTAGACTCTACACTTTATAGCCTTAAGTGTAGACTCAAGAAGAACACCATGGATAAGGACTAAGTCATCTCACAAGTGAAAATGATGTGGAAAATTGTGGTATAACACCTTTATTGATCAACTCTTGGATGTCTTAGCCAGAAAGGAATACTTTTCAATTCTAGATGGATTTAATGGATACAACCAAATTCATATCAGTCCCAAAGATCAAGACGAAACCTCTTTTACTTTCCCTTGGGGTACATTTTCCTACAAAGTCTTACCATTTGGCCCATGTAATGCCCCAACCACTTTCCAAAGAGAAATTCTTAGCATCTTTTCAGAACTCATTCATGATAATGTTGAGATCTACATGGATGAATTTACCCCTTATTGAAAGTATTTTGATGAATTCTTAGACAATCTACACAAAGTTCTCCAAAGATGTAGAGAAATGAACATGTCCCTTAGCAATGAAAAATGTAATATGATGATGAATGAAGGGAAAGTATTAGGACATTTTCTATCCTCCAGAGGGATTGAAGTAAACAAAAACAAAATCAAAATCATCACCCTACTTCGTGCACCTATGAAACCAAAATATATTAGAAGTTTCCTCGGATATGTAGGATACTACAAGAGGTTCATCAAAAATTTCAGTAAGAAAGGTTCTCCTCTTTTAACCTTGATTTCCAAAGATGTAGATTATTGTTGGACCCTGAACTGCCAACCTTTTGAAAAAATAAAAGAGAAACTCTTAATTTCTACTATACTACAAGGTCCCAATTGGGCTCTTCCATTTCACATTCACATTGATGCATCAAACAAGTCTGTAGGAGCAGTCTTAGGACAATATGAAGAAAACAAACCTTATAATATTTATTTCATAGGTAAACATTTGGATGGTGTAGAGCTCAACTATACTATTAAAGAAAATGAATTCTTAGCATTAGTTCATCCTCTCAATAAATTCAAACACTATGTTATAGGGTGTAAATTTTTTGTACATATAGATCATGCTACCGTTAGATACTTGATGAACAAACTTGACGTAAATGGTAGAATGATTAGATGGTTTTTTTTATTACAACAATTTGATCTAACTATAAGCCTATACAGAAAAGTGTAGTTGCATATTTTATACCAACGTTGATTATTCCTATTGAATAAGGAATGATTGATGACCAGTTTCCATATGAGCACCTCTTTTTCATATCAACACAAACCACTTGGTTTTCTAACATAGAAAATTATATAATAACAGTGAAATTTCCTTAATAAATCCCCTGCAGGGAGAGATGCAAGATTGTTCGAAATAGTTCAGTATACTCTTGGGTAGCAGGCTATCTGTTCAAAATTTTCCCAGAGCATATTTGGAGAATATGCATAAGAGAAGATTAGGTGAATGATATCCTACATGATTTCCATGATGAACCATGTGGAGGAAATTACATAACAAAGAGAACAACTTACAAGATCCTACAAGCATGATACTATTGGCCAAACCTACATAAAGATGCTCAACAATACACTTCACATTGTGGTGAGTTTCAAAGAATGGGGAAACCTACAAAGAGGAATGAGATGCCTTTACATCCCCAAGTATCATTGGAACCATTTGAAAAATGGGATATGGACTTCATAGGCCCAATTTATCCTCCATTAGGAAAAAAGAAGCACATATTTCTATGTACAGACTATATGACAAAATGGGATGAAGTCAAAGCTATGAAATATTCCACTGAATCTAATGTAGCTTCATTCCTCCAAGAATGCATATTCTTGAGGTTTGGGTATTCAAGAGAGATAATCACAGATCAAGGACCTAAATTTTCATCCATACTTATTGACAAAATCACAAAGAAACATAAAATATGCTACATGAAATCAATACCTTACCATCCATAAGAAAATGGCCAAGATGAAGTCACCAACCGATATCTAGAAAACATCCGCACCAAAAAAATGAGCATGAACAATAAATATAGGTCAAAGAAACTCATAGAAGTAGCATGGGCATACAACATTACATGGAAAACTACCACATGGCTTACTCCCTTTGAGTTATTCTATGGTAAGAAATCCATGCTCTCTATTGAATTTGAATATCAGATATTGATAGCAACAACTAAATTACACATGAATTTACAATCAACACAAAGAGAAAGATTGAGTCAGCTAAATGACTTAGATGAGTACAAGATGCAAGCCCTCTTCATCATTGAAGTAGTATAGCAGGAAAGAAAATACTGGCATGATAAATATATTAATAATAGCAAGTTCAAAGAAGGGAATTGGGCTCTGTTATATGACTCAAGATTTAAGGACTTCAAGGGAAAGATGATGACTAGGTGGTTAGGAACCCACATTATTGAGAAATTTTATGATAATGGTTCAGTCCAGATCATAACCATTGATGAAGAGAGAATACCTATGATGGAAAATGGATTCAGAATAAAGGTTTACGAAAAACCACTGGAAAAACAAGAGTTAATATAAATAGAGAGGATACAAATTTGGATGTGATTGATAAAAAATATGCTCTCAATCCATCCCAATAAAAAATATGAAAAAAAAAGAATAAAATCCTCGATGAAAACCTCCCACAAGAATCTAGGATAGATTTGTTGGTGAAAACCTACAATAGAGGCAGTATCATATCTGAGGAATAAATAAATATCCTCATCAATAAAACCTCCTAGAGGTTGGATGAGGCAAGGCATTGGTGAAAACCAATGATGGAACTTCTGCCTTGAGAAAAAAAAAAGAGAAGAAATTTTTTTTTTAGGGTACTAATATTTTGTTTTGCAGGTACCGAAGACACCATTTGGAGTAATCATCTACACAAATAGAAATAAATAAATAGTCAGCAACTAGAAAATAAAAGAGGTAAGAATCATTTTAGTTTGCCTACACTTCACATGACATCTTCCATACATAACATTTTCCATCATCTCCATTATCCTTGTTTTTATTTTCATCATTCATCAATACCACTTTCCATACTCAACAAATTATATTTCACATTTTGTTTTCAATAAAAATAACCTATAGGACCATCCTACATATCTCTACAAGACCATTCTATAATATTCTACAAGATAAACCTACAGGACCATATCTAGTAGAAATGACAAACATTCAAGGGTCAAAATCAATATCAACAATCAGTTTATCAACATCAACAACACAACAACATTCTCCAACCATTTCAACATCAAAATCAACAATCGAGAAAGAAAAATCACATTTCTAAAAGATACTATGTATCCTATAGAAAACATTCAGAATTTATAGGATGCTCTGTATCCTGTAGAACAATTGTAGAAATAATTTCAAAGAACATTTTAAGAGGACCTGAACATAATCAAGTAACCAATCTCCATTGCAATTACTCCAGCCATCTGCATAAAGAAAAATTAAGATGCATGCAAAGGTAATCAAGGTAGCACAATAATCTCTCCTCTCAACATTTATTTAAGCTTCATACAATTTTATCCATGCTTATTTCATATGGTCTAAACAATTATAAAGTATAAATATGGTGATGAAAACGAGGACATTCACATCTTGTCAGTTTGGGGTGGCCATAATTTTTTCCAAGATTAAATTAGCATGTGGATATTGAGTAATTTAAGTGGAGGATCATTTCTATGAGTTGAGAGAACGAATTAAGGAGTAGTAAAAACATCAAGTCGATAGTTGTGACAAGACAATATTCCAATCCAAAATTTAGGGGAATAACTCAAAGTTAAAGAGGACTTAGAGCACAATTTTGAAATGTGAAAGGAAGAATAGGTGGTTCAAGCTATGCGAGAGAAAGAAGACAAGCTCGCAAGTCAGGAAGTGAAGCAACACACCCAACCAAATAATTACAAGATGATCTAGGAATAGAATCGCTACAAGTAGTCGTGAAACCATCATAAGAAAAGAAATATCTCTACAGTTGTAAAAATATTCTTAGCATTTGTTGCATTTTGATTCAATCTTTATGGTTTACAGAATTATGGTCATTGATGGTGGTTTATATGGGTTAATGAACAAAAGAATCATATCATGTAGAAACTTGATTTTCACAATCATATTCTTTTAGAACACAATTTATAAAATAACCAACTCTCCATGTGTTAAATTCTTCTTGGATATTTTCAAAATTATTGTGTTTACAAACTCATGGTCGAATTATTTCAACACTAGAATTTGTGTGAGTCTTTGAAAAATGCATCCTATAGAAACACGACTTACACAATTTTTGTATAAATATGTTTCTATAGGAATAACTACAAAGAAAATATATTGACCTTGAAGTTGTTAAGAAAACCCTCATTTTCCCTCTTTTCTTCTAAGAAAACCCTTGCTGTAATTTTATCTACCATGTTTTTTGAAAAACAAAACCCGAGTTGTTATACTCTCTAAGGAACAATTCAAACTGAACACTCTAGAGGACACTAGTAAAAATTCTTCTCTTATTTTCTTCCTTCAATGACTCAACTCATCATCCATGAGAAGTTAACCCATAAACATTAACCATGGGAGTTGGATTCAAAAGGAGAGAGCCAATACATCCTTCTAGGATTTATGAGAATCTTGATATAGTAGAAATATTCAAAAGATGTAATTGACTGGGATGATTTGAAAGACTCAAATGATATGATCATGAGGTAGCCATAGAGATTTTTTAGAATTTCTATAATATATAATAACATGAATATGTGACCATAGTAAGGGGACTTGTAATGAGAATTAATGAAGCCTCCATCAGTAGGGTATCTAGTCTTCCCTTGGCCCTCCCTTGGGATAAAGAAGATATACAAGAAGCCATTAATGCCAAGAAGGAATTCTTCCTCCCAAATGAAAAACCCGATGAGGACAAAAATGACATTAAAAGGGAAAGACTCCCTCATCCATGGCCAGAGGTGGCCTATCATATCATCATATGCATCACATGTGAGGGTAGGATGAGTGTAGTCTATGATTACCACTTCATACTATTATACCATCTTAGACATATTCCAAATCAAGAACCACACAAGAACCTGAGCATCCCTTAATTCCTCATGCAATCATTAAAGGAAATGAGAATCAAAGTAAAGAAGGGAAACCAAGAGTTTGTAGCACATCATGTGGACTCATAAGATTGATAGTTTTAGATTCCCTCAGACAATTAAAGAACACAATTTTGTGGGAATGTTTCATAAATATGGATCTGCAAGAATTTGAATAGGCACAAGCAACAATGAGTGAGGAGGAGAGGAAAAATGGAAAATAACCTCAAAATATCACCAGGACCAAAATATCAAAATAGAAAAAGAAGGATAAAAAGAAGAAGATAGATGAAAAAGACAAGGAAGTGGTTGATGCTTTAACCGCTCTAGGGACCCTTAATGTCATCCTCTTGAAAATAGCTAGTGCAAAATGGGTGTAGCCCAAAATAAGAAGGTCCAACAAAATAAAGAGTCAAAAGAAGAAATTCCCAGTGATAGCCACTCCATTTAGAATTACTTCCCAAGTGGAAGAGGTTAAGGATTATCCTAGTCAGAAATTACCAAAAGAAACAAGATGGAAGGAATCTCAAGAGGATACAATGGTGAAAGAATAAAAACCACTTGAAGGAACCTCCAAAACAAAAACCCGTATGGAAAACCTCCTCTATGCAATCTTTTTAGAATTGGAGAAGGCCAAGGTTGATGCCATCAAATGTATAAGGGTGGAAGAAGACAATAATGTAAAATAGAAAGAGGAGGCTTCTCAAGAATTGGAATAGAAGCTCCAACTTATGTAGGAAATTTTCTAAATTATGACTATGCAGAAAGTGGAATAAAACAAGAAGTTGATAGTGAAAACCAAAAGCTGCAACAACAAGTGATCAATGCAAGAAGAGATCTTCATGAGAAGAATGAATAGGTGGAAATTATGGAATTTATAGTCAATACAATAGATAAAGTGTTTATAGACATGTTGTAATGCATACCACCAACTAGGACATATACATTGTTCCTAAAAGAGTAGTGGCATAAGAATAAAATTGCACACTTGGATAAATTTGTGAAATTCAATATTGATAGCCCCAAAGTTTTCTTAGATGAATATCAGGGTTGTAACATGGATAAAAGAGATAGACTATGTGAATTATACCTACATAACCTCATCTTTCCACACCCCTACAATTGGAATCCCAATCCATATGTGCGTGATGTCCAATTGATGGCCTTTGCATCATGGCTAAGGCATGAGGAAACGAGGGAAGATAAATTGAAGAAGTATAAGGGAGAAGAAATACAAAAACCTTTGTGGATCATAGATAAGGTTGTCATAACTAGGGATTTCATAAACAACCATCACAACCTCTCTTTAGATAGGGATGTAGCCCTAGGATGGACAACCAAGCGAAGTGAAGAAATAACCCATTTAGATGACTCACTAAAATTATTGGGAGAAGGGTCATCAAAGTCTTGACACATTATATGACACTCCTTTCCTCATCATTTTCCAATTAGAGAACCTCAATCCCCCAATATCTTGCAACTTTCCCTCCTAAGGACACCTTGGTACAAAGAATTTTTAAGGAAAATGAAGACTAATTGGATAGGGTGTAGGATGAACCCTCCAATTCTTCTCCTTGTAGAACCTATGTATTATCTCAACCTAAGAAGGGAAGAAGAAAAATGGGCCATAATTGTGAAGGATAAAGGATACCATCAATAGAAATATATCACCAGGTATGTGGAATGGGATGTGAGGAAAGAGTTCAACAATCAACAACATCTTAGTGAACAACAAGAAGATGTCGAAAAACAACATGTTAGTGAACAACAATAGGATGTTGAACAACCACATATTAGTGAACAACAAAACAATTTTGAACAACATCTTAGTGAACAACAACAGGGTATAGGGCATGGACAATAGCAACAGTAGTAAGAATAGACGAACAAAATTTTGTTGTGCAAAGGGTGTGCAAATTTTCAGTTGGGGGGTGATGATGAGCCAAATTATTTGTTATTACAAAGGATCATATTTGGCACATTTTTCCATGAAAACATGACTTAATATTTTGTTTTGACCATATTTAAATAGTAAGTCATGGATATTTTGCATATTGCTTAGTGAATGTGTGTTGAAGTAGATTGTTTTGTAAAATGTGACTTTTTTCTCTAATTTTTTTTCCAAATATGTCTATTCCACCAATCACGTCAAACTTCAAGATTTGGAGGTTCCAACACCCTAGAAACAAGGGATTTTGTCTCCCTCCAAGCGTTTCCATCCAAGGATCAAGGGACATTGTCTCCACCTACATCCAAGAGAGCTCCTCGTGCATTAATGACTACTCCTAATCAACAATATTTGGAGATACAAATGTAATGTGATGATATCCCTAATTTACTCACTTCTCTCCTCGATATAGGAAGGGAGGTCAAACTCTCAAGCTATGCATATACCTCTAGTCTAGGAGATCAAAGGGGGAGAGATAGGGAGAATTTTGGAGAAGTATTGTATTAATACTTTTTGTGTTGAATAATTTTGTTAAAGGGTCAAGAGACTTATTTTTCTTGATGTATTATTGATATTCATGAAATAAATATGGTTTTTCCTTCAGTTCATTAAAGTTTTCGTTTCAGATCCTTGTACTTCTTGGGTAGGGCCCACTAAAGAGGGATCAAAGACCCTATTAAATTTTCTATTGTTTTCATGCATGATAATTAGTTATTAGATAGTAATTCGTTCCCTTTTGAATTTTAATATAGCTTTACATGATCAATTACAACTTTTGTTAATATTATCACTAACTAGCTAGTTACAACACGCATCTTGTAGAAATTTTCAATAGCCTTTTAGAGAACTCTTAAGTGCCCCCCAAGGCCAATAACCTTAGATCCATTTGATTTTATTATAGTCTAGATTTATTCATGATTTTAAAGACTTACACTACCTTTTTATACCTCAGTACTTCTTCATGTAGAAACTATATAGTTCCTATAGAAATCTCTTGTAGGACGGTTTTAGTTTTATATTTCATTTTATCTTTTCAGTTTTATATTTCATTTTGTATTCATCTTATTTTCATGAAAACATCAATAAATAATAAAAATACATATGGATTGCTATTGATCAAAGGGTTAGATAATTAGCTTTTTTTATTCATGCATTAGTATAGGTTTATTTCAATAACATCTTTTTTTCATGACTGAGATTGAACTCATCTTTTGTTCTCAGTTTAATTTTGATGATTCGTCATCCTTTACTGCCATTAGAATAATCTATTTTCATGCAATCCATATTAGGTGTAATTTCATATTGGTTTGTTTTCCTTCAAGCAATAGTTTAGAGTTGCTTTTTAACATTTTTATTTTATGCATCATTCCACCTTTGATCAGTCTCATAACTTTGATACTGATAAATGCATAATGCACACATAGTGCATAGCACCTCTTAAGTTTGTACGAACCTTGGCTTGAAAAATTAAAGTAAGAAACCAATGGTACAGTGGATTATTGCAACTATTCCTAGGGACATCAACAAGTTTTTACCTCCCATATTACCTTCTTCACTCCTTCTAATCTTAAATGTGTGAACAAACAAAAAGATTTCAAAACTAATTCCTTTAGTGCCTCCCCAACAACGACACCAAAAATTTTCTCTTAATTTATTTGTATAAAATAATAAATTTATCATATCAATCTAGGATCAGTATAATTGTGAGGAATAATCACTATATGTGATGGAATTAGCTTCAAAATACACACTAGAGTGAAATCCAATTTGAAATTCAATCACTAACTAATATAGGAAGTGCAATATAATATAATATTGAGAAATTCAAAGCAAATCTAATTCTTCCAGCCTTATTTTGTCACACTTCCAAAGCTACTAAAACAAGTTGTGAATTGAAATGAGCCACTAAGGTGTTATCTTCACAACAATACTCTGTCAACTAGTGAGATCAAAGTTTTGAAAGAATATTTTAACAAACATGCTAAAATAAGAAGTCTTAAATGAAATATAATTCTTTCAACCTTCTGTTATCACAGTTCCAATGGTAGAAAGTAAGGTCATGAAGTGAAATGTCCCACTAAGGTGTACTCTTCACAACAATACTTTGTCAACTAGTGAGATAAAGGTTTTGAAACAAGGTTTTAAGATACATGCTGAAAAAAGAAGTATTAAATGAAATCTAATTATTTCAACCTTCTATTGCCATATTTCTAATGGTATAAAACTAGGTTGTGAAGTGAAATTTTCCACTAAGGTGTGATCTTCACAACAATACTCTGTCAACTAGTGAGATCAAGTTTTTGAAAGAATATTTTAAGTAAATAAGTGAAATAGTTCCAACCTTTCCAATTACTTAATTTCAAAATAAACTATAATATTCAAAAGGAAATCAAAATGAATCTTTCAATTCAAATCTGAAATTAAAATGTTCTGATAGAAACAATAAAAGAAAACAAAACACTTACAAAAAGAGGATGCAGAAAATGAAACTTATGCATAACAATATACAAAGTGTCATGTACCAAGACAAGGGGGGGCTCCAGGCTTGGTTCATGCATAGAAAAAAGAGGGAGCTAGATGGAAAATATCAAAGATTCTATAAAATCATTAAATTGAGTACAAAATTGAGTGGTAGAAGAAGTTTCCCATACAATTTGAATTCCCCCCTAGGCTTCCAAATGAGGTTTATTTATACAATAAAATATGTAACCATAAGCCAAGAAAGAATCTCTCCAATAATTACATAACTATTAGATCCTAAAAATACTAATTCATCCAATATTTGGTGAGGATCCCATGATTTCATGAAGAAATTAGAATTGTATTTTTTTTGCTGTAAAATTTGTTGCAGAGTGGTTGAGTTGACCATGCATTGACTAGTACGTTTTTGGCTCATTCTTGTGCATCCAAGAGGTCATGATCCATGACATGGAACCAAGTAACACGCTCCAAGTTCTCACTTCACACAGATAACCCTGCACATATCTTGATGAACGAGAAATTACAAGATCTTCTCTGTTATGGTAAAAGATGATCAAATTTGAATTGTTAACTATCTTAAAATGTTGATTTTAATCAATTAAAAATAAAATAAAAGTTTACCTATTTGTTCCTTGAAAAAATATTTATTAAGCCGAATTGAGTGGAGAATGTGGTTAAATGACGAGATATAGAGGAAAACATTTCATAGGTTAAATTATTTTGGCTAACAAATTAGAGTGTTGGCAGCTGGTTTGACCACTGATAACTGAAGGATTGTGAAGAGAGGGTCTGATTTTTCATCTCCATGAATTCGAACACCTTGTTAAGTAGTGACTCTAGGTTGGCTAGCTTTTCATGGATGGTATCGATATTTTTTTCAGTATAGGAGTGGTTGAAGTCTATCTTATGTTGCAAATAATCACATAGAGTTTACAAATATGAGACTTTGGTGGATAGATATACACCTTGAGGTGTATCCATAGATATATGGGTCCACAAAAAAAATGTTACTAGAGATACCATTGCAATTAGAACTATGTCTTGGGTCTATTGAGATGGATGCTTGATAGTGGCATGGATGGGTCCACTAAAAATACTTAATATAGAATGGTGCCATGATGATCAACTTAATGCATTTATTGAGAGACGTATCACATAAGTATTATTTACTTATTTTATTTTTCTATTACTACTAGTGGAGTTGTACTCTTTCTTAAATATTATTGTGCTGATAGAATTCCCAAAATCTCTATACTTCAATTTATGTGGGAATTTCGTGGACTAGCAGTAAAGGATAGAGTTTTTAGGGTCTTGAGTGCAAGGGAGTGCTAGGTGCTATAAATATGTGATTGATTTGAAATGGATAATTATATAATTTTTCATATATCTTGGTGCTTTGTGGGAGTAAAAATTGGAGGATTTGGCTTGCATGGCCCATGTTAGTGGCAGGACCTATTTTTTAGATTTGGGGTTTGGAACCTTTGAAATACATTTTGAAGCATTAAATATAAATTTTTGGGGTCAAAACTTTGCGACCATAGTATGCATCCTCTCAACATTTTTATACACATTAAGATATTTCAAATGATGTTAAAATCACCTGAATTGGAGCTCATATTGTTATGGGAAAAATGCTCACGGGGATCTCACAGAATGAACAGTAAGATCTCCTTGGGATCTTCCCTTGATACTAGACAAAAGAGGGGTGGATTCCTATGGTTTTCTAGATACAAGTAATTTCTTTCCTTTTGACCAAGAAGGATATTGATGTTAAATTTTATATTGACGGTTCTCCTAGCATGCCCCGACTATTGTAGCTCATGATATCTAGATACAGCTCCTAAAATCTTGCTTCCTGCACACAAGGATAAAAAAAGCACTTATATACTATCCTTCTAGTGTTAGGAAACCAAATTCACTAGATCTATCTAGATCTATTTCTTATAAGATCAGATCTAAATTACTCATGCATTAAAGAAAATTAATCTTGAGGAAAACCAAATATCCACTAATGAATTTAAGAGAAATACATCAAACTCATACCTTGGTTATTAATGCTTCCTCCTATTCCTAGGCTCCCGATGCTCTTCCTTAGCCTCTTGATATTCAATATCTATTCTGACAACATAACCACCCTCAAAACTCTTCTCCCCATCTCCTTGATTTGGCCTCTTCTTATAGGATTTTATAAGATATTAGAGATATTCCTTGTGACATGTGAACTAGATGGATACAAGTCATGGATAGGTGGATACAAGTCATGGATAGTTTTATAGCATGTGAACTAAGCAATTACAAGTCATAGATAGGCTTGATGGCATGTGAACTAAGAAATTACAAGTCATGCACAAGTTTCATGCTTAATTATGAGCTTTTTCCAACTTATTATGAACTTTTTTCTCAAGTTTCATGCTCAATTATGAGCTTTTTCCAACTCATTATGAACTTTATTTTCAATTATGAGTTTATTCTCAATTATGAAATAATTATTATTTCATAATTATGAAATTGGGACAAAACAATTATTCCCTCGTGAAATAATTATGAGACTTTCACTCAATTATGTAATTCTAGCCGCATAACATCTAATAACATGATTTCACAACCTATGGTGAAAAATACAAGTATAACAGATGCCCCCTAATGTGTGAGGTTAAGAAAGGAATGGATGACCGAAATACATTATGAAAATTCATGGTGATGAGTGGCATAAGGAAGGAACTCGGAGATCAAGGATCCAATGAGTACCTACAATCAGACATCAAGGATGAGAGCATATATAGACCAATCCCTTACATAGACATACTTAGAATCAAAATGATCATGGTTGCCAAACAATAAACTGCAGATCCATGAGATGAAATGCTAGACCATGGCCAAAAAAAATACATAGTGTATCCCTGTCATCAATAATATCACAGCCATGAGACAATAAAATGTGGATCTATTTCATGAAGTCAATCATAGCCACTAGAAAATACATTGTGGATCTATGACATAACATATGCTATAACCCTAAATTGCACCACACATTCTTACCTGGCATCAGGCCAACTCATATCCCTTCTTTGCCAAAACACTGCTGAACAACTCTTTGAAAATCCCCTTGAATAAAGGCCCACGCACCCTAATCCATTACTACACGCGTGTACACGCTGGCTGACCCAAAACAGCCCACGTGGACCGACAAAAGAATGGAAAAAGGAAAGTTGCCAACGGAACAAAAATCTATGGGTGAGTTAACTAAAACTCTTGGCCATGCATGGCTGAGGGTTCGTCCAAATATCGAGCTCCTTCTAGCCTATAAAAAATGGGTAGGGGTCCCATTTGGAAGAGGGAAAATATAAAAAATAAACTCTGCTCATTTACATATTCCCATTGTCCCAACCCTTTAGCCTTTCCTTGTGCCAAAGGAGATTCAAAGCAAAGTAGTTGAATGACAGAAGAAGAGGATCCCAGGATCAGGTTCAAGGAGCAGTTGTCGGTCTCAAATTTTATAAGTTGACTCATTTTAAGTAATAAAGAGAATGCTTTTCCCGTCCCAATTCATGAACTATTTATAGTTTGATCAATATATGTTTGGATTTCTAACTCATTAGTATATAAGTAGTATGCACGCATAGTTGTTGCTTGTCTTGGATGCAGGGCATCTTTGGAAGGAGTATTGCGAACAAGTAATCAAGCACATCGGAGGATCGAAATCAAACATTGGTAACGAGGTAGGTTGATCTTTCCATGCATTTACTAAGAAAAGGGGATTTAAATCTAGGGATGAAGGTACAAAGTAATTTCTATTCGGTCATATCTGCATGCAAAATCTGAACTCTATTTGCTAGTCCGTAGGGTGTTTTTCCCCAACAATAGAATTGGCGACCGTACTGGGGATATTCTCTAGGGTTCCTGGAATTTTCTTTAGTTTTTGGGTAGTTTAAAGACTAGTTTTTCTTGCCTGTCTTTTATTTTCGTTTATGTAAGGTCTTAGCTAGCAGGGAGTCTGTTTTTCCATACTAGTTTTCCCTGACTTTTGCTTGACTGTGTTTTTCGGGACCCACATAGGTACACACAGCTTGCACAAGGTCTGCATGTGTGTACCTGCGCCCTATGCTCTTACAGCCCACATGTGAATGCTAGATATAGAGGTAGCAGTATGGTGTAGAGTTCAGAGGACTTCAGAGGCAGTCATCCTCTTCCCTGTCAGAATCACACATTCTCAGGGGGTTTTATTGAATTCTATCTGAGTCTTGTTTTCTAGCAGTCCTATCTCAGATTGGTTTTTCTTTATCACTTTTTCCTTACATTATTTGTTTTTATGTTAGAAAGAGTATGTAAGGTAGCTAGAGAGGTAGTGGGGGGGCCCAGAGGGCCCATAGTGATAATAGTGGAGGTCATTCAATGTAAGGTGGACTAGGTCCACTATATTATTAAATAAGGCC